>MJUU01044546.1:7759-23575 GCA_002080025.1 Modiolus philippinarum | reverse complement strand
CACTTTGACCTATATTTTCCGCTTGAATGACTTACATTCAAGTTTACGTCCGAGTTCAGATCTCAGTCACTATACATGGTAGGATCATGTAACCTTGCATATGCATGCATTTCTGATGGTAGGTCAGCATCAAGGCAAAATTAGGTCACTTTGACCTATGTTTTACTCTTGATTGATTGACATTCAAGTTTTCAGTAGAGTTCAGATCTCAGTCACAATACATGGTAGGATCATGTAACCTTCCATATGCATGCAACTCTGATGGTGTATCAGCATCCAGGCAAAATTAGGTCACTTTGACCTATATTTTACGCTTGATTGAATTACCTTCAAGTTTGAGNACCCATAGGTTGAAGTTTTTTTCTGTGAAGGATGTATGCTTTTGTCATGAAACTTTATATGAATACACATTAGTGTCTAATCAAATATAAATCATAATAAAAATTTATCCATGGTACCAACTTCACGCTTCGCTGATCACAGAAAAAAAAGGGTGGGTAGAATAAGGTTTAACCTTGGGTTGAAGTTTTTTTCTGTAAATGATTTATGCTATAGTTCAGATATCAGTCACTTTACATGGTAGGATCATGTAACCTTGCATATGCATCCATCTCTGATGGTACATCAGCATCCAGGCAAAAGTAGGTCACTTTGACTTATGTTTTACGCATGAGTGATTTATGTCCAAGTTTTCAGGCAAGTTCAGATCTCAGCCACTATACATGGTAGGATCATGTAACCTTGCTTATTCATGCAAATGTGATGTCAACATCAAATTTTATCACTGTGACAAAGTGCCATAACGAGGTGAACTTTGTAATCGTTGATTACCTATGTTTTTACCATATGGTTTAGAATTTCATCTAAAAAATAAACTCTTTATGTTTTAACGGTAAGAAGTAGGAATTATTTAAATTCACTTTTTTTCTAGTATTATTATTCAGAAAAATGTTTATTTGTAATTAACCACTTGCTTAGGTTGAGATAATATAAAGGCTATTTCTAGGAGTTGTATTTGACATGGTTAATACACAGAACTCCTGCTACAAACAGATGGTTAGTGGATCAACATTTTTAATGCAAATTTGGTATTTAAACAGAAGATGTGAATCATTTTGCTGAAATCTCAAAATTTCTAATTTGCCTAAATTGACTATGTTTCAGGTAAACACAGAAGCTTCCTTAATCAGAATGGGTAAGGATTGATTATATAGACAGTAGATATTGTGGATGAATAACACAAATACCAAAGTTACTGTAAATTTACTTTCTGCATATGGCCATTTTGTCAACTACTGTCTCATCAAGTCAGATAAAATCAAAACATTGGAAATCCAGAAATCATGAGGTATACAAAGGCTGATAGAGAATAAATAATCAAGAGGATCTAAATAGAAAGCAAAACTTAGCTAAGGACAGAGCTTTGCATGAGGGAGATACATTTGTACCCCTTAGTTTTTAACAAAATTTTCAAATTTCCATATTGCATGTTTCCAAAAAAATTGGTTTTTGGGCCAGAACCAAAGTACTGGACTAGTGAGCTGGCGAATACCCTCAGGGACGTACAGTCCACCAGCAGTGATTGATATATTCTCCCATCTCAGACAAGGGAATCCATTGATTTCGCAGTGCAAGATTTTTCTGTTTTACACAGGGGGATGTAAGACAAGCTACATGCATACATTCCCCCCAGTTTTTATATCATAACAATATACACAGCTTAGTCCAAATGAATCTAGAACTATATAATTAAAGATATTAAATAGTATATCAACTACCTTAGAGCGGTAAAATTTGAATTAAAGGACATCATAAATGCCTGGATTTTTGGAACAGAAATTACCCTGGACACGGACCTGTGCTCCATGCTTTATGACGTCCTACAAAGGGAAGTAATTCACTGATGTCAACAATGGCGTTTTGGCAGTGATTTATTTGAATTTTTGGATGCTGAGGGGGGAAATAATAAAACACCAGTAAGAGGGTCAAACAAAAAATCTCAGACACCCTCTGGTAAGATTTCTAGTGTCTGAGACTCAGCAAGCATACCTGCCAACCTCTGAAACCTTCAATGAGGGAGATCTCCCCCTCAGCTATAACAGATGAGGGGGAGATTTTGCGCGAACGACATTTTCAGCCCAAATACATGACATGTGCACTGTATACATCTACAAACACCAATAAGAACTAATGATAAATATACTTTATTTCTTCAGTTCATTGTTATATTCCACACAAGCTGATTTTGCCCTTTTCAGTACATCTGAGTCTGGACAATATTCATAACACTCCATATTTTGGTTTTGTTTGGCACAGAGAAGTGAGCATATAGTGTCATTTGTCAAGTCTGACCTATGTTCAGTTTGAATTTTTTTTAGCATTGAGAAAATACGCTCACTATCTGCATTACTGCCTTATTGTGTGTCTCACACTTAACATGCTTTTTGACGTCGTAAAGACCGCCAGATGCAACCGAAAAATTGACGGAGCATAATGTGCACAGTGCAGATTCATTGCCAAGTGGACTCGCTCGTAAAAATTGGAAATCTTTCGTCCAGTCTGATTGGAACTTGCAGCTATATTTCTTTTTTTTTCACACTGCCCGCTGGGCCAGACAAGGACCTCTTTCTTGTTGGAGTTGACATGGCAGAAATGATTTTCGATTACTTATAAATAGATCATGAAAAGTACTCACCAAAGTTTTCAAATCGTTCATTGTTTGTTTACGTCTTATTGAGATTAGTGAAAAGTCCCGAGAGATACGAATGCGGGTCATTGCGGGTTAAAATATCCGAATGCGGGAGATTCTAACTCCCGCGTGGGATAGGACGCGAAAGCGGGAGATCTCCGGAATTCCGTCGTTTGTGCAGGAGTCTCCCGCACAAAACGGGAGGGTTGGCAGGTATGGCAAGCTTCGTCCTAGTTCTTAAAATCTTATCCTTGAGTGCTGAGATTTTTCTGTCTAACCCTCACTTTGGTGTAAGATTCTTATTATCTAACATCAGTATGAATGCAAGACAGAAAAATATCAGACACCCAATGTTCAGATTTCAAGAACTCAGACAAAGGCATACAGAGTCAAAGACACTAGAAATTTTACTGGTAAGAGTCTTGAGATCTTACTGGTGTTTTATAATTTTTCTTCTCCTCAGCATTAAAAAGAAAATCACAGAACAACATTGTTGGCATCAATGAATTACTTTCTTTTTCCCATAATTCATGGAGGATGTGTCCATATACCAGGTATTTTAGTGACATTTATGCGTATAAGATGTGTGTCTAATTGAAATTTTGTCTTTCAAAGAATATCAACATTCCATTTATTACTCCTAAATGATATTATTTTTGAATCATATGCTTTAAGTTTAGTAAACTGTAAGTGATAAAAATTGATGGAAATGAATGCTTGTAGCTTGTCTAACAACATCCCCCTCTGTAAGGTAGGAAATCTTTCAATGTCCCCCGCCGCAAGACGACTGAGGGACATAGTAATGGTCTGCGTCCATGTATCACGTTTTTTGTGGCGCAACTCCTCAGAAACCGCTGGTCAGAATTCATTCAAATTTTACAGGATTGTTAGTGACCATTAGTACTAGATCATATCGCATCGCCATTTTGATTCGTCAAATTTTGTGGGAGTTATGGGATGTTGATTATTTCCACATTGTTATACAATGGAAAATCTTGTGGACGCAACTCCTCAGAAACTGCTGGCCAGAATTCATTCAAATTTTACAGGATTGTTAGTCACCATTAGTACTAGATCTTATCGCATCGCCATTTTGATTCGTCAAATTTTGATGGAGTTATGGGACTTTGATTATTTCAACATTGTTATACAGTGGCAAATCTTGTGGACGCAACTCCTCAGAAACCGCTGGCTAGAATTCATTCATATTTTACAGGATTGTTAGTCACCATTAGTACTAGATCATATCACATCGCCATTTTGATTCGACAAATTTTTTTGGAGTTATGGGACTTTGGTTATTTCCACATTGTTTTACAATGGCAAATCTTGTGGACGCAACTCCTCAGAAACCGCCGGCCAGAATTCATTCAAATTTTACAGGATTGTTAGTCACCGTTAGTACTAGATCATATCGCATCACCATTTTGATTTCTAAAATTTTGTGGGAGTTATGGGACTTTGATTATTTCCACATTGTTATACAATGGCAAATCTTGTGGACGCAACTCCTTAGAAACTGCTAGTCTGAATTCATTCTAATTTTACAGGATTGTTAGTCAACTTATGTACAAGATCATATCGCATAGCCATTTGGATTCGTCAAATTTTACAGGAGTTATGGGACTTTACCGACTTAACGCATGCAACAGCTTAGGAACACTTTGTGGGCACAACTCCTGGGAAACCACTGAAAGGATTATGCTGAAATTTTGTGTGAACATTTGCCACCATATGTACTTGATCATATTATGCTGCCATTTTGATTGGACAAATTTTACGGGAGTTATGGGACTTTATCGACTTTACTGTGGCGGCGGGGGACATAGCTATGCGTAGCAATCTTGTTCTGAAATCAATTGATTGCTTTGTCTAAGATGAAAGAGTAAGAGGTTCTTGCATGAGATGATATTGAAGATCAAATTATCTTTCCTGAGTGTTAGAAACTTTGTCATTTCTTGAGTTGAGCACGTCAACATGATCGAAGAAATGAAAAGATGTAGAATTTCTTACATGAGAGAAAGATATTCCAATCTTTGATTTTGATTTGATTCAAGTACGTACCTAATTTTCAGTAAAATATGAAAAGAACATCTGAAAACCTTTATAATGAGTTGCTGCTATCATATGTAACATTTATACAAAGCAATGTTTAGTTCTTGAATTGAGATGTTCCACTAAACCAACCACACTGAGTTATTTATAGAGTTATTTATACATGTATGAGTTATAAATGATGTACATGTACATTATTGTTTGTTCACATGTAAGAAATTCTGTGTCCTTGCTCATTTTAAAACTTTAAACTTAAATCAGTTGTATCTTATTTTTATTTAACTTTATAACCAACATTTTACAGGATTCCCACACCATTTGTTAGGAGGATCCAAAGATAAAATGGAAATGCCTTCCATGTGTATGTGGTAAGTAGTCGTAATTAATATTGAATAAACACACACTTTTTACCGTATTAATCAGATACTTACTAAAATTCTTCAGATGTGACATTCAGTTATTATACCACCTGCAAACAAAGTTTGGGGGTATATAGGAATCACCCTGTCCGTCTCTCCGTCCGTCTGTCCGTCCATGTACCTTGTCAGCGCATGTTCTCCTAAATGGCTGCTTGGATTTTAATGAAATATTACACAGTTGTAGTACACCATCTGAAGATGTGCATGAAGTAATATGGTTGCTGCCCAAAATTTTGAAGGGGAGATTATTCGTCTTTGAAATTTTGTAGAAAAGGGGGGAGGCGAACCTTGTCACCTCATGTTCTCCTAAACGGCTGCTTGGATTTTGATGAAATGTTACACAGTTGTAGTACACCATCTGAAGATGTGCATGAAGTAATATGGTTGTTGCCCGAAATTTTGAAGGGGAGATAATTCGTCTGAAATTTTCTGGAAAAAGGGGAGGCGACCTTGTCATTGCATGTTCTCCTAAACGGCTTGCTTGGATTTTGATGAAATATTACAGTTGTAGTACACCACCTGAAGATATGCATTAAATCATATGGTTGCTGCCTGAAATTTTGAAGGGGAGATAATTTGCCTTTAATATTTTCAGAAAAAGGGGGCAGGTAAATCATTTTGATCATACTTGTATTGTGTCCACATTTGTACTGTGTCTTTAACTGTCCTTGGTCCATACACACTTAAATTTACACTTGCCATATTGATTCAGGGTTCAATTAGCGGGTGGTATTCCTGGCTGCCATTCGGCAACAGCTCTAGTTTAAATTTTGATTTCATGTGGGTCCGAAATTTTGGACATGCAACAAAAAGTCCTTTTATAGCAGGAAAATCCCAGAATAAATGGGAAATTTAAAATCTTTGAGCTTCAAGAATTCAATGAGTTGTTTGATTCAAAATAAATTAGACAGATGAGATATGCATTAAGTCATATGGTTGCTGCCTGAAATTTTGAAGGGAAGATAATTTGTCTTTAATATTTTCAGAAAAAAAGGGGGGAGGTATATCATTTTGATCATACTTGTATTGTGTCCACATTTGTACTGTGTCCTTAACTGTACTGGGTCCACACGCACTTAATTTACACTTGCCATATTGATTCAGGGTTCAATTAGCGGGGGGTATACCTGGCTGCCATTCAGCGACAGCTCTAGTTTAAATTTTGATTTCATGTGGGTCGGAAATTTTGGACGTGCAACAAAAAGTCCCTTTTATAGCAGGAAAATCCCAGAATAAATGGGAAATTTAAAATCTTTGAGCTTCAAGAATTCATTGAGTTGTTTGATTCAAAATAAATTAAACAGATGTGCAGCAAGTTACAACAATGAACATGGAGAAAATTGTTGAAATGTTTTATGGAATCTTACAAGAAATAAAAGAGAAAATAATTATAGAATAATGTCAGAATTTGAAATGAGTCAATTTTGTATTACTAACTTGTATTTGTAAGCTTTATGAATAAAACAAGATAAGTCAATGTATCACATCTTATATATTTCACATCTATGGTGAAACAATATATATGTAGTGTGTTCAAATATGAGATTTATTTGTTTGAGGCTAGGAAACAGGGACAATAGCGAGCTTCAACGAGCATTGACGCCTGTTCCATGGCGAAATTCATATTTGAAGACACTAAATGAGAAAAGGTGTATTTGTTACACCAAAACCGGTTTAAGTCTTGGGAAAAGGTTTCAAACTGGTTTAGGTTTTATTTTTAAAACTGGTTTTAGTTTTTGTTGCTTGCATAATCTGACCTTAACATGTTTATATTCTTGTCTATAATTGGCTATCGTCTATTGATTTTCTAAGATTGTTTATGAAAGTTAAGGCTAATATCCTCGTCTATCCGGTTTTCGACCTACTAAGCGTCTATTTTGACGCCATAATTTTGGTTGAAATAGCACGTTTAGGTCGAATACTGAAGTGGGTCGAAAACACAATGTTTGGCGATAGTAAAAGTCAAAAGTCCTGGCCTGGAATCTACGCATTATCAATGTTTCAGACAATATCATTGTTCCTTGTACGGTCAAGATATCATGTTAATGCCCTGGATAATGTGCCCTGGCCTTGAATCTAAGTATTATCAATGTTTCAGGCAATGTGCCCTGGCCTGGAATCTAGGCATTATCAAGGTTTCGGACAATAATATTGTTTCCTTGTATGTTCAGATATCATGATAATGCACTCTAAAGAAATAACTATGTATAATTAAAAATACATGTACATGTATAATTTGTCCCTTTTCAGCCATCTGGACAGTAAAACCAATGAAGGTTTTGGAGGGAGTGGTTATTTCTGTCCACAGTGTAAGAGTAAATATTGTGAATTACCAGTGGAATGTAAAGCTTGTGGTATGTATATATCTATTTATAGTAACATATTATTAGAGGGAGTGGTTATTTCTGTCCACAGTGTAAGAGTAAATATTGTGAATTACCAGTAGAATGTAAAGCTTGTGGTATGTTTATTTATAGTTTTCATAATGAGAAAGAATTGTATATAGATGGATATCAACCAGAGTTATGTAATTTCAAAATATAATGAACGAGCCTTCGGTGAGTTTATTAAATTTGAAATTACGTAATACATTCACATTATATGACAAAAGTGCCAATTTCAAGGTTTTCTTACCAATGAATTCCTGGGAAATACGATTTTTGTATGAGGAAGAATGGTTGCATTGTAACTGGGGCTATATCGGAAAGAATAGATCAGACGATCTAATGAAAAAATGCATAGAATCAAGTAAAGTAATACACTTCTCTGGTTGCACTCAATGAAATGAAAATTAACTGCTATTATATCCTCTGTGGTGCATCAGCTAGATCTCCTACCTCAGCTGCTTGGTTTGAAATCACTTAAGTTTTATATATACGTATTGTCCTATTAGGTAGAGATATCACTGATAACTAAAGGTTGGGAAAGGTTACTGTGTGTGTGACTGCAATGATGCATAATTTGCTGGCACTGTAACTTTACTGGAATATATACATTTGTGCCAGCTACCTCAATTAATAGGGGGTTCCCCAACAAGAGCATCAAATTTAATATTTGTAGAAACCAAATATTTCTTCCTTGCTTAACAAAACTTGCATTTTGTAATTGCATAATAATTGTTTTGCAATATAGATGCTAAAAAACAACATTAAAGTGGATTTAAAGTTATGGTATAGTTAGAGTTGTATCATGCATCAAAACCTCCATGAGCATTTTCAAGAGCATGAAGGTATGAAGATATATATATATATATATATAACAACAATCTTATTGTATACACAACATGGTAACCTGGCAAGGCAGGATAATTATATTTAGTTGTTAATTATGTTATGCAGTTTTAAATTGAACTTTAATAGTCTGTATAATATAACAGTCTCAAAATATCTGTTTCTCTGGTTTACATTTTGTCATCAAAATCACAGGACTAAACTTGTTCTGAACATAATAGTGAAGAAATCATGCTTTAATTACATAATGACAATGATTTTATTTCTTGTATTACAGGTTTAACTTTAGTGTCAGCTCCACATCTAGCTAGATCTTACCATCATTTATTTCCGTTAGACCCTTACAAAGAAATACCAACAGATGATAAAATGTATACTAATTTGTAAGTATTTTACATGTCTTTGAGCAAAAATGAAAACAAAAATAGGGTAATTATCCCCTCGTCCAACGCAGTTGGAGAGGGGATATAGCATCTCGCCGGTCCGTCAGTCCATCCGAGTGTCCATCCGTTCGTCCCACCTCAGGTTAAAGTTTGTGTTAAGGTTCATATCTGAGAAACTACATGTGGCACATCAATCATCTTTGGTCAGTGGATGCCTCTTGGAGAGTGATGCTGGTTTAGATGATAATTGGGTCACTCTGACCTACATTTTATGCTTCAGTGACTCAGGTCAAAATTTGCGTTAAGGTTCATATCTGACAAACTACATGTGGCACATCAATCATCTTTGGTCAATGGATGTGTCTTAGAGAGTGATGCTGCTGCAGATGATAATTGGGTCACTCTGACCTACATTTTATTCTTCAGTGACTCGGGTTAAAGTTTGCGTTAAGGTTTATATCTGAGAAACTACATGTGGCACATCAATCATCTTTGGTCAGTGGATGTGTCTTGAAGAATGATGCTGGTTCAGATGATAAATTGGTCACTCTGACCTACACTTTACGCTTCAGTGACTCAGGTTAAAGTTTGTGTTAAGGTTCATATCTGAGAAACTTCATGTGGCACATCAATCATCTTTAGTCAGTGGATGCGTCTTGGAGAGTGATGCTGGTTCAGATGATAAATGGGTCACTCTTACCTACATTTTACTCTTCAGTGACTCAGGTTAAAGTTTGCATTAAGGTTTATATCTGAGAAACTACATGTGGCACATCAATCACCTTTGGTCAGTGGATACATCTTGGAGAGTGATGCTGGTTCATATGATAATTGGGTCACTCTGACCTACATTTTATGCTTCAGTGACTCAGGTTAAAGTTTGCGTTAAGGTTCTTATCTGAGAAACTACATGTGCCACATCAATCATCTTTGGTTACTAGATTTGTCTTGGAGAGTGCGTCTTGGAGAGTGATGCTGTTAAGATGATAAATGGGTCACATAAAATGCTTCAATGACTCAGGTTAAAGTTTGTGTTAAGGTACATACCTGAGAAACTACTTGTGACACATCAATCATCTTAGGTTAGCAGATGTATTTTGGAGAGTGATGCTGGTTCAGATGATAATTGGGTCACCCGGACCTGCATTTCATGCTTCAATGACTCAGGTTATAGTCTGTGTTAAGGTTCATATCTGAGATACTTCATCAACCCTCGTAGGTCAGTGGATGCCTCATGGAGAGTGATGCTGCTTTTGAGAATTAATATTTTTGAAACTTGACTGAATTTGGAAATTTAATTGTTACAGGTGAGGGGATTAGCTGTCGTTTCCGACTGCTCCCATCTTGTTGTTTATTAACAACCAAATGAAAACCATTTTAAGTACATGCCAACATTCAAGGCATTGATTTTTAGGGAAGTCCCCATATAGACTTACTTAAATAAGGCACAGATTTTAAGGGTTGCATGAGGGGCTTGAACCCCCTAAAACCATAAGAAAAAATAAATAAATGCCATGTAATTTTGAAGTTTTTATGCCAAAATCTGGTCATTTGGGAATGCAAATTTGAAGGAATTTAGCATGATTTTGAAATCATTTTCATTTGGAAAAACTCCTTTAACTGGAGTCTTTTGAATGATAAAAAAAATCCACAAATGTTTAGCCAGATGAATATGTTAATGAGACAAATAGCATTAAATACACACACACACAAAAACCTGAAAAGGGAAAACATACTGACTTTCCAGACAGGAACTGTTGTGTAGTTGAAGGCGGAAAGGAATGCATTAATACCAGTTAGTGGAACTGAGAACTGTATTCCTGTCCCAGTGAATGAATAAATGCTGACATTCCTCCTAAGAAACTAACTATTTCATAATTTAAAGTGTACCATAAAATTAGCCACATGACAACTGTTTATTTACATTTTGAACTGACAAAGTCCTCATGCCAGCTGAATTTTTATGCCCCCGCCCATGAATGTGGAAGGGGCATATAGTGTTACCCTTGTCTGTCCATACGACGGTACATCCTGTTAAGTTTTGGGTTTTAGTCCATTTCTCAGAAACTGTAAGGTATAGAACAATGATAGTAGACCAGTACGTATATCTTGGATAGTACTACATAGTTCACTAGGCAGTTTGATACGTTGACCTATATTTCATGGTTGAGTGACTCTGGTTAAGTTTTGTGTTAAAGTCCATTTCTCAAAAACTACATGTTATAGGAAAATGATGTTTCATCAAATTAATTGCCTTGATGAGTACTACCCAAATCATTGACAATTAGGTGGTGTTGACCTACATTGTACGCTTCAGTGACTTTGGTTAAGTTTTGCGTTACAGTCCATTACTCAACAACTACACATTATAGGACAATGATGGTTCATCAAATTAATTTCCTTGATGAGTACTAGCCAAATCATTGACAATTAGGTGGCTTTGACCTATATTTTACGCTTCAGTGACTTCGGTTAAGTTTTGTGTTAAAGTCTATTTCTCAACAACTACACATGATATTTCATCAAATTAATTGCCTAGATGAGTGACACCCAAATCATTGACAATTAGGTGGTTTTGACCTACTTTTTATGCTTCAGTTACTTTGATTAAGTTTTGTGTTTAAGTCTCAACTATTATGTATTGTAGCATCATAACATTTCACTGTATCATTCAGCTAAAAGAGATCTGCGCATTTCACCAACAATGGGGTGACCATGACCTACATTTTATGGTTGAATGACTTTGGTTAAATTTTTGACTTCATCACAATTCAGTGACAGGGAACTAATTTTATGAATGACTGACTTGAGTTTATCTGTTGCGATAAATTTATTGGCGGGGCATTCATGTCTTACAGACACATTCTCTAGTTTTGTTTTTTATTTTTTTGTATATTAAAAGAACATTTTGGTAACCCCCAATTAACAAGTAACTCAAAAAGCCTGTATTCCTGCTATTAAACCGTAGTAGTAAGATATTTAACTGACTTCTAGGAAATCCCCATGGAGATTTTCATAAGTTGGCATTAAAGTACAAATGTACATTACCTTTCCTCAAATCAAATGGCAATGTGTTGGTGGTCACTCAATTCAAAGTGAAGTCAAGAGCACACAAAGTGGCAAAGTTTTGCTTATCAAGGTCATGGAAGGTTATGAGATCTAATCCTACACGTTTTTGCCAATATGAGAACAAACATAAACAAAAGAGGCACATCATGTACACAAGGAAAAATGTAATTGAGTATTGTACAATAATCATCAGATCCATTGTATCACTATGTAAAATAATTATTTTTGTTAAAGGGGTCATGAACTCTGCTTCTGCATTAAAGGTTTCTGGACATTTCTGGATATTACAAAAGGAAAAGCCACTTACATTCTTTCTATGCAAAGATCAGTTCATCTTTCACTCATGTACGAAATTATATGCATTATTCTCTTGTTTGCTGCAATTACTCAATGTCCTTTGTTTACACCATTGATATAATGGCAACTTTTTAAATATATGTTCCATTGTGATGTCAGATGTTTTAAAAACTATAGTTTCATTTCTCTTATGTTGTTCTTTTTGATAAAAATATGTACATGTATGAGGTCATCGAGATTACAAAATTAAAAATACTATAAACCTTGAGATTTTTTTGCAGTCTTTTTAGCTCACCTGGCTATGCAAGGGTGAGCTATTGCCATCACTTGGCGTCCGTCGTCCGTCGTCTGCAGGTCGTCCGTCCGTCGTTAGCTCACTTTAAAAAATCTTCTCCTCTGAAACCACTGGGACAAATGGAACCAAACTTCAACTGAATCATCACTAGGGTATCTAGTTTCAAATTTCTTATTTTGTATGTCTTAGGTCAACAACATGGCTGCCGTTACTAAAAATAGAACATAGGGGTAAATTACAGTTTTTGGCAAATAACTCAAACACCGTTACATATATAAAAAAATTTGACAGGGTAAAAATGATCAGCATGAGAAGATCTACCCATGCTTAAATTTTGAAGAAAATCTGATGACCCGTCTAAGAGTTATTGCCCTTTTTCTGTAAAGTTTTCAAAATTTTGATGTTTTTTTATTTTTTATTAGGAAAACTATAACAGATACAGGTTAAGTTTAAATTGCAAAAATGTTCAGCATGTTAAGATCTACCCACATGGATATTTTGAAGAAAATCCAAGTACATATAGATGAGTTGCGGTCCTTTATTGGTCAAATTTTTCGTGATTTATTACTTTTTGTCCTATATTTCAAAAACGCTTTGATATAGAGGTCAAGTTTAAATTGCAAAAATGTTCAGCATGTTAAGGACTGTATTTTATTGAACACGTTCAAGTTTTCCATCCCTCTCCAAGATGGCCGCCAGCGGGAAACTTAGTTTACCATTTGACCTAATGGAAAAAATTAATATAAAGAACTTCTTCTTCAATGAGAACCACTGAATGGATTTGAACCAAACTTGGCATGAATGATGTTTATGAGGTGCTTACCAAGTGTTATTACTTTGGTGCCAATCTGTCATCTTACATGACCGACAGCATTGGACCCTATGGGAAATGCACACAAAGATCTTCTAGAGAACTGCTGAATGGACTTAAATCAAAAATGACATGAATGATGCCTGTCAGGTGTTGACCAATGTCACCAGCTGTGAACTTAATTTAACAAAAGATCTTCTTCTAGAGAACTGCTTAATAGATTTAATCCAAACTTTGCTTATAAGAGGCTGACCAAATTTTGTTACTACAGTGCTGATCCATCATCCAACATGGCTGCCAGCAATGAATTGGACCCTAAGGGGGATTGCATACAAAGATATCATGGAAAACCATTGAATGGATTCAATTTAAACATTGCATAAATGAAACTTGTGAGATTTTGACCAAGCTTGTTACTTTGGTGCTGATCCGTCTTCCGACATGGCCACCAGTAGCAAAACTTAGTTTAACATTGGACCCAGTGGGAAATGCATAAAAAGATCATCTCTCCTGAAACTGCTTGAACAATTTCAGTAGAATTTTGATATGATAGTCCTTATGTGACCCTCTTCAAAGTTAAATGTGAAATAGCTGCCAGCAGGGAACGTAGATTAACATAGGCCCCTTAAGTTTGGAAATTGCATTTTAAAAATCTTCTCTAAAACTTCTTGAACAATTTTAATTAAATTTTATAAAAAGTTTCTGATTTTTATGTACATACACCCCCAAAGATGGACCATCAGTTGGAATTATAGTGTTGCAGGACCCAGGTGAGCGATACAGGCTCTTGAGAGCCTCTTGTTTTCAATTTTTATCTCACTTGGCCTAAAAGGCTTTTGCCATCACTTTGCGTCCATCGTCTGTCAGTCTGTCTGTCAACAATTTCAACAGATCAAACTAGATTGAATACTTTCTACTACACATGACTATTGTACTGATCTGAAAAAGTGAATACTGAAAGAGAAAAAAAAACATTTTTCCACAACTAGACAGTAATATTCCGTCTTCCCCATCGTGTGGAGTATATATTTCTCAATTTATCCGTTACGTTAGAGCATGTAGTCACAATCAAGATTCTTTGAAACGACACAGATGTTTAATTCGTAAACTTTTAAATCAGGGCTTCTAGAAATGCAGATTAATAGTGTTTCTGAAGAAATTTATTGGACGACATTCAGATTTGATTGATAAATATTCAATTCCTATTTCCAATTTTATTGAAGAGGGTTTTGTTTAAGTTTTGACTTCTTCCTTGATGTTTCTCTTTTTGCAACTTTAGTGTGATTTGTGCACAGAGCGGCAAAAACATTTTACCTATAAGAGAAAAATTCTAGGTTTTGACAGGAGGCACACCACTAATTCGGCCTCCCATTCACTTGTATGTTAAATTCCGGGATTTCAAAAATTCACATAATATAGAAATGAATTTTCCCAGGTGCGGGAACTTGTTTTTCCGTTAACAGATCACCAACACGATAAAATAAATACATTTCAACCATATGTTGTATGTCAAATAAGAAAATAAAATTGAATTGAAACGTTCCGGTTAATTTTGTACATAGTCGCAACAGAGAATTTTCGGTATTTCATTTGATCGGTTCTAGCTTGTTATGCAACTTAATCATGTTTTTTCAACTGTTCTTTGCTCTCCGTCATTCACCTAGAAATATTTTATGATCTTGCTAATTATAACATGTAGCAATTGGCTGGAGTCACTACAAATTAAAAGGCACTATTTTTATACGACCGCAAAAAAATTTTTGAGGTCGTATATTGGTATGATACTGGCGGCGTCGGCGTCGGCGTTGGCGTCAGCGTCGGTGTCGTCGGCGTCGTCGGCGTCTGTAGACTTTTCGTTTCCGTGCGATAACTTCAGTTCTAGTTGATCAATCCTTATGAAATTTAAAATAATGTTCCTTGTCACAAAAGGAAGGTTGGGATTGGTTTTGGGTATTGTGGCCCCGCCCGTTTTTTTAAAAAGGGCCAAAAAGGGCCAAATTANTTTCTCTAATTTCTATCCAGTTTTCACATTTCCTGAACGGTATGGAAACATTTGTTCTCCTCTCTAGAGAGGAGAACAAGTTTCGTGACATTTCCCGCCAAATTTATTCGGAATATAATCGTCGGTGTTTTTCCTCCAGTCATTAGAGAAACAGTTTCCACAACTTAAACACGTTAATTATGAAATTTCTCGCGTCTCGTTAAATACATTTTCAAATGTTTAAAAGCTCGGCAAGCCTCGCTTTCAAACATTTGCAAAATTTATTTAACTCGATGTGAGAAATTTCATAATCAACTAGTTCTTGTTGTGGAAACTACATTTAACCCACCATTTTATTCATATAAATGCCCATTCCAAGTTGGGAATATGACGGCTTGCCAAAAATGTTCTGTGTCGGATTGTGTTTCCCTGATTCAGTCGAATGTTATTCCGATTTTCCTTACTGGTCTCTTCCTTTGATCAATTCGACTTTTGTTGTCACTTTTATTTAAAGAAATTGCTGGTATTTACAAGAAATATTGTTTTGGATGTATATTTCATTATCTACTACCTTTATCTATATATAT
>MJUU01044544.1:19294-29701 GCA_002080025.1 Modiolus philippinarum | reverse complement strand
GTTACACCTAGCGAAAGTTCCTTTGGAAGAAATATTATAAACATTGTTATTATATTTCTTCTTTTGGAACATCTGTTACTGTAAACCGGGAAATTTTCGTGCCGTCTTCATTTCGCGGTAGATTGATCGGATTTTAATTCGCGCAGTTTTGAATTCGCGTTTCCAAGTTTTTGACTATTGACTAGTTTAGCCCCACCGAAACTTTTGTGCCTGTCAGGAATATGTTGGTCATTGGTTTGTCCTTGTCTTCTTACAAAATTTTAGTTTCTTGATATTCGTGTTATTGGTTGTGGTTTGGTTCCCATTAATTCATTTACTTTTTTGGCCATTTAGGGCTTGCTGTATAGTGTGAGGTTCCTCAATGTGTTTTAAACCATACGGTGATCCCTAGATTTTTTGTTTTGGGTTGTTTTGTCAACGTATATTCGTTACACCTAGCGAAAGTTCCTTTGGAAGAAATATTATAAACATTGTTATTATATTTCTTCTTTTGGAACATCTGTTACTGTAAACCGGGAAATTTTCGTGCCGTCTTCATTTCGCGGTAGATTGATCGGATTTTAATTCGCGCAGTTTTGAATTCGCGTTTCCAAGTTTTTGACTATTGACTTAAATAAGAGACAAGTATATTCGCGCCGTTTTGTTTTCGTGCTTCCATTCCAAACGCGAAAATCGCGAAAATAAAATTGCCACGAAAATTACCTGGTTTACAGTATATAAAATTTATTCCATTAGGATCAAATACTGTAATATTTGTTCCTTTGAAAAAGATATTCTATAATATTTATCCTTTTGAAACAAATGTTATCACAGAACTTCTGTTCATTGACAGCTTTAACCTGGAGATGGGATGTTGTCTCCTTGACATTTACCCCATTTCCTTTCTTTTTCATATCTCAGCAAGTCATTAAATTACATCTTTAACATTAAATTTCTGTGATAGTTCTCCATTCATTCGAAATGGTTTCCTCATTTTACACAAATTTCATGTGAAAGAGATTCTCTTGAATTTATGTTTTGTCTTTAATAGCAAAATCTGGAGAATACTATGCTATATTTGAGAATCTGAGGGAGTAAATCATTGATTTTACTGTTGCAAATTTAGTTTTCTGATGATGTACAGCAAAGCTGGAAAATGGATATTTGTGATAAAAAAAATCTTGGACTAAGATCCTAAAATATGTCTTGCTCAACTCTATTCTAATGAAAATGCTAAAAAATATGTTTAAAGTAATTCTAAAGCCAAAAAAAAAAATATCAAGTTTGCATCTGCACCTTGACATTCATATCTGTCAAGTCTCCTGATTTCGTCGGGAGGCTCCCGATATTTTGTTTAACATAGAAAGCAGCCAAAGCCTGCCAAGATCACCTCGTTGCGCAGCATTGTCACATGTTTCACATGTCAGTAAACATGAATGGACTATAATCATTCTTTTTAACAGATTCAGTCATGCATAAAATGTAGTTTACAGATCGCATCTGAAGCATGCAGTGTTGTTGCCATCCCAAAATGCATCATTGATACATATTTGGTAGCTAAGATACATGTCAGTAAGGGGAATGGACCATTCTACCCAACCAAGTCAATCATGCGTAAAATGTAGGTCAGAGACAGCATCTGAAGCATGCACTGTTGTTGTCATTCCAAAATGCATCATACATACATATTAACATGGTTGATGTGGGCCATGTCAGTAAGACGGAATAGACTTTAACCATTCTACCTAACCAAGTTCCTCATGCATTAAATGTAGTTCAGAGACAGCATCCGAAGCATGCATTGTTGTTGTCATCCTAAAATGCATCATACATACCAATATGGTTGATGTGGGGTTGATGTGGGCCATGTCAGTAAGTGGGAATGGACTTCAACCATTCTACCTAACCAAGTCACTCATGCGTAAAATGTAGGTCAGAGACAGCATCCGAAGCATGCATTCTAGTCGTCATCCCAAAATACATAAGGCATACCCATATGGTTGATGTAAGGCATGTCATTAAGCAGGAATAGACCTTAACCATTATTCCTAACCGGACACAGAGGCAGACGCTAGGGGTATCACATAAGCACCCCTCACTTGGTGAGGTGAGCTAATAATTCATGTATCTCCCGTCAGCTACCAGTCTCCTGAGGGGAGCCAAGAATCTCCTGATTTCTGAAAAATCGTCAAAAATGGAAGTATGATAAATTACCCAAAATGATAGTTTTACACCTTTCTTGCTAATTAAAGGATTAGTTCAGGTCATAAACAAACATCCATGGGAAGTGTTTACCTGAGTTATAACCTAATTACCTGTCAATCAGAGATTACCTGTTTACCTTTATTGCAATTTTCTGTCAATTGCTTCAGATAGTTAATTTCCACTGTATTTTCAAAATTAAACTTCCCTTTGAATGTAGGAAAAATATCTATTTTTATCACAACACATATTTTGACATATCAGAGTTGTTTCCCTTTAAAAACTGTGTTTCAATTCTTCAGCATTTTAACTATGATACTTTTATAATAATCAATTTACATAAATAACAAATTTGAACTTAAATTTTAAGCATGAAAAGTGTTTAAAGCAAAACTTGCTTGCAATTTGGAAAATTATTTATTTCTAATTACAAATTCAAGGTAATTTATTTTATAAAATATAAATATTTGATTCTAGTGTTTAATTTGGTATAAAATGAGCTAATACAACTCAAGATCAAAGGCCTACTTCGATTGGTCCAACTTGGTTACCGAGTTTCCCCGAGTTGGAATCGAAGTACCCGAGTTTAGTCTTTGAACGCTCCTCGAGTTAACTCGATTTCAAATCTGCCCCTGACCAAGTTTGAACCCCAGTTAAAATGGCGTCAAGTGAAACGTATGTCTTCGATGATACATATTTTAGTGCATCCCAGTAAATTATATTACCCGATTTTACATAAAAATGCAAGAAAATGTAAAAGTAAAATAAGCGTACAGCCTCAAGACAATGAAAAGGGCGATATATCAAGTTGTAGTATGCAGAGAATAATAAAATCAATTGAAAAATATTAACTAGAGGTTCCCAGGAGCCTGTATCACTCACCTGGCTTTCAGTTGCCACAATGAAGCTAACATTTTAAGTTATACAGTTGAAGTTAAGAAACTGTTTACCCTGGTGATGATTGAGGTCAAGTTTGGTAACAATTGGCCCAGTGGTTTCTGAGGAGAAGATTTTTCAAACTGATGACAAAAAGTATCAAATTTCTAAAATTTGACCAATAAAGGGCAAAAACTCCTATATGGGTAGTGAGATTTTCTTCAAAATTTCAAGGTGGGTAGATCTTGATATGCTGAACATTTTTGCAATTCAAAGTTGACCTCTAACTATTATAGTTTTTGCGATGAAAAATAAAGAATATCAAAATTTTGAAATTTTCCCGGAAAAAGGGCAATAACTCTAAGACGGGTTTTCAGATTTTCTTTAAAATTGCAGGGCAGGTAGATCTTGTCATGCTGATTACTTTAACTCCCTGTCAGATTTTTGATATCTGTAATGGTTTTTGAGTTATTTGCCAAAAACAGCAATTTACCCCTATGTGCTATTTTTAGTAACGGCAGCCATGTTGTTTGGTCCTCAGACTAATCGAACATAATTTTGAATCTAGATACCCTGGTGATGATTCAGGCCAAGTTTGGTCCAAATTGGCCTAGCGGTTTCAGAGGAGAAGATTTTTGAAAAAGTTTACGACGGACGGACAGACGGACGGATGACGGACAGACGCCGGACGCCACTTGACGCCAAGTGATGGCAATAGCTCACATGGCCTTTCAGGCCAGGTGAGCTAAAAAGTAAAAAAATTCAGCTTTGGAATAAACTAGAGCTGTCGGCAAAGCCAGACTAATACCCCCCGCAACTGCATATGAGTACCAAGGCATGTCATTTCAAAATTTGACCTTAGGCCACATGGTAATTGGAAAGTAAATCTAACAGAAATAAAGCCTGTCAGGACTGAAATTATTCCAATCAGTTCATATCTGGTACATGTACTTCATTCATAGTTGCCAACTCACATGATTTTCGCATGTTACACACGCTTTTTCAACGGTTTACACACGTAGATTTTGTCACAGGGCTGGTACACGCTTTTCAGAACTTCACACGCCATTACACGCTTTTTCGTTGTTTACTTTTTTGGTTATTAGCGATATCACGTTTTTCGTGATTCTCTGGATTTTTCCACGACCGTTGTTAATGTTTTTGGTTATTAGCGCTACCGATCCCCGTGATTCTCTGGAATTTTCATGACCGTACGGTAATTGCAAACTTCGATTCGGCCAACCAACTGATTTTAAATCGTTTCAATAAATTTCTTGGTTGGGTACAACGACTAAAGACATGAGTGCAAATAGAAAACGATATTTTTGTACCTGATCAGTGATACCAAAACAAAATTTGAGACTCCGAGTTGAAGTCATAAGAAAGTAGCTATGCAGTTAACACATTTATATTGGATCATTTACAGAAAGTGATATAGTCTGATATACAAACGCTAGGGCTCATTTGAAACCATTTATCTGTCAAAATGGGTCTAAGCCCATTTCCTTCTTGCCAGCTACAAAAAATTTGATGAATGGTGTAATCATCAAGGACAAGGCTGAGAACTCTGCTAACTTTTGCCTCATTGACTTGTAAATTCAACCAAACTTGTAATTGTTTTGAATATGTACCTAGTCAGGCAGTTCTAAAATCAGCAAAACAGGCAAATGTTGACTACACTGGGCTTTTATATTTGTTGACTACACTGGGCTTTTATATTGGCAAATAAATTTTATATAAATTTTGTTCAATAATCTGAAAGTATGTCACGTGTTTTCACATGCTTTTTGGTATCTCGTGTCATGTCATGACATAATTTTTCATTGTCAGAGGTTGGCAACTATGACTTCATTTAAAGGGTAATACATTAAATAATATATATTCGGTGGATACAAACCTGATTTAACCAAGCTTTCGGCATAAAATGAGCAAGGATTTACTATCATTAAGGTCAAAGTCAAGGTTACAGTGACCTAAATTTGGTACGTGACACATCGTCTTCCAATGATGCATCCACACACCAAGTTTGATAATCCTAGGTGCTACGGTACAAAAGTTCTGCTCCGGACACAAAATGCACATGGTTTTACTATCATAAAGGTGAAAGGTCAAAGTCAAGGTCACAGTGACCTAAATTTGGTAAGCGACACATAGTCTTCCAATGATGCATCCACACACCAAGTTTGATAATCCTAGGTGCTACGGTACAAAAGTTCTGCTCTGGACACAAAATGCACATGGTTTTACTATCATAAAGGTCAAAGTCAAGGTCACAGTGACCTTAATTTGGTATGCGACACATCGTCTTCCCATGATGCATCCACACACCAAGTTTGATAATCCTAGGTGCTACGGTACAAAAGTTCTGCTCCGGACACGAAATGCACATGGTTTTACTATTATAAAGGTCAAAGGTCAAAGTCAAGGTCACAGTGAGCTAAATTTGGTATGCGACATATCGTCTTCCCACGATGCATCCACACACCAAGTTTGATAATAATAGGTGCTACGGTACAAAAGTTCTGATCCGGACACGAAATGGGACAGACGGACAAACGGACAGACATGGTGATTCCTATCTACCCCCCCAAACTTTGTGTGCGGGGGGTATAAAAAATTATAAAAAACTGAATGGTTTGTCATCAAATCGGAATGTATATATGTGCCAAAAATCTTTTTTGAAGATCTCTTTGAAAATCGCGGAACAATAACTTCCTCTCTAGGTAACATGAGAGGAGTTAAAAATTCTATCATGCCATTTTTATACAGTAGATAGCGAGATTTCAAGTTCGTCTTGGAAAACGAAATCTTAACAATGTAATTTGTCCATAATCGATACTTGGTCATAGATCGCGAGTCACCTTTCTGTAGAGTTTTTAGTTCGATTCAGGAGCCCTCGACGCATGCGCAGATATGATAAAAAATTCAACCGGGTTACCTGAGTTTGATGAATCGAAGTAGGCCAAAGATATAATCATGGGTTGTAAATCAGGTAAACTGAAATAGAAACTGTGACTGCACCTAATAGAATGTTTAATATCAAGTACATACACCATTAATGAATAAGTGCTTGAGCATTGTACCTTATTTGAATATACATTTAAATAATTTTCATATTGGCAGTATTTGGCATTGCACAATATCATGTTCTTCTTTCATAATTGATGATGTTGTTATACCAAATCTATTTAGAAGTATTTCAATTGAATTTCATATGTAAGAAGGCTTGATATCATAGTCAACGGAAATTATGTCCTTAGCTAGCTGTTAGTAACTGCGAGCATTTGTCTGGACAGTATCTGTGTGTATTGTCTTCATGTTTTATGTACTTCATTGTAAGGGTATTCGTCTTGATAAGTTGGACTTTTTTCTAGTTTGATTTTTACAGTGAGTCTTTTTGTGTATTTATTTTTAGCCATTCACCACACATAGGGGGAGGGTTTGGATCCAAGAAAACGAGTTTAACCCCACTGCAATTTTTGCACCTGTCCCAAGTCAGGAATATGTTGGTGATTGGCTTGTCCTTGTCTTCTTATAAAATTTTAGTCTCTTGATATTTGGGTTATTGGATGTGGTTTGTTTCCATTGATTTATTCACTTTTTTACCTTTTTTGGGCCATTTAGGGCTTGCTATATGGTGTACGGTGACCCCTAGATGCTTTGTTTTGGGTCGTTTTAACCTCCATCTCTCCTTGACATTTACCCCATTTCCTTTCTTTTTCATATGTATAAATACATTTAATTATCATCTAGATTAAATTCTGTTAAATTAGGTCTAAATAAATTGCAAAAATCTCTTACGGCACCATCTCCCTACTTGAGAAAAATTTTGGTAGGCAGATCTCCCTACTTGAGACAATTTTGGTAGGGAGATCTCCCTTCTTAGGGCTTTCAAAGGTTGACAGGTATGGACATTGTTATAGGTTTCTAAGGGCTATTCCAGTTAAAGATACCAGGGACGGGGGAAGGCACTTATATTTATTACATATGGGTGGTTATTAAAATTTGGACGATTTAAATGAAATATATATACAAAGTTTTAAAAAAACTTCTATGGGTGGGTCTATTGCCAAAAAAGTGCCTTTCTGTTTTAATGGAATGGCCCTCATGAAAATTTCACAAGTCATCCATTTATAATTAGCATTACAAACAGGACTGCATTACATTTGCCATTTTAATGTGCTTGCTTAAGATTGAACGATGAAATTCTAAATTTCACATCCTCTAGTTTAAAATATTTTTAAACCACTCCTGTCTGAAGGAGAACCTATTCAGACTTCAGTTAGTCCATGAATATAATCAAAACATTGAAGGCTGAAGTGCTATAGGCAATTAATCTTCAAAATGCTAGAACTTTTATGAATGAAATGTAGATCAAAAGGGTTAAATTTTATCAAGATCCTAATGACAATCGCAGACAAATCAACAAATAGAATATCCTTCCACTATGAATTGAAGAATCTGAGATCTTTTTGATGTATAATGAAACATTTTTGCAACTTTAAACTGAATTATCACATTTGACTAGGTCATGCATTGGGTTGTTTCATTTAAACAATTGGACTAGACTTGGTCGTGGCTATGAATTAACTTTGGATATGACTGGTGATGCAGGCAAAGCACAAAATCCTGCCTTTGTGTTCATCATTTTAAAAATTTTTCGCATTAAAAAGTGACAATAATCAAAATTTGTAAACAGACATCTTTGTCAGAGTACCTATAGACTTACTATGTTTATTTGCCCACTGATTTACTATAAATTTTGCTTCAGACAGTACTTGTGGAGATGACACATTCTTCAAATATCTACTGTGTTCTAATTCAGCCTCTCTTTTTGTCTTGAATATTTGTTTCTAAAAATAAATTTATAATAATTATAATTTATATTTCATTATTTAATGAATATGTACAGTTCATAGCTATTCAATGGTAATGATTTATTTTTCATATTCGTTAAAATATAATACAAATACATGTACCTATATACAAAAGCCAAGATTAAGTTACAAGGATGTTCCAAGAAAATTTACTTCTAGTGTTACAAATGAGTTTTTTGCCTGGTTAAACCTCTAAATCCGTTTATCATTAGCTGCTTTACAAGATCATGTGTACAAGTTAACTGGAATCTTGACTTAGTTTTAAGAATGTTGTAGATTTACAAACAACAAAAGAAACAGGACAAATAGGACAGTAAGAATTCCTCATGTGTTGACTCTGTTAACAGCAGACGACACAATTAGATTACAGGATATATATACATTTGCTAAAAATAGCAAGGCATATTTTAAAAATTTTCATGGACACGATTTTCATATTAAATCTTTTCTGGGTATATTATTGCCTTTTTAGAAAATAATAATCCAATTTAAAAGTTTTTTTTTTAATTTAATATTTAAACAACTTATGTCACCTCAGTGTAGATGAAATTTAAACATTTTAAGACCAAAATCAAAAAACGTATAAATAAAAGAAAATGTGTCCATTGGACACGTATGCCCTCACAAGCTAGTTATCAGCAAACAGGAAGTAAAAAAATGACAGACTTGAAAGCACAACTCATCATACCAAAGCTTCAGACCAAATATCAAATAATTACTGCATGCACATGCTGAGAAATCCTTTGCAAAAATTTTGGACGCGTAAGTATGGACAAGGGTAAAACTTAATGCCCCCATCACCTTACGGTGGGGGCATAAAAACTGAAATAGAGCAAACAACCAATAAGATCTGAATGAAAAGCTGAATGCAGCTAAGGACAGAGCTTTACAAGGGAAGAAAATTTTGATCGTGCAAATTTCAAAATATTTAATTTTTTTTTTTCGCACCAGTTGATTCTGGGCTGATAAACACCCTTAGGGATTAACAGTTTAACGGCAGAGGCATTGATCCAGTGGTAATACCAAAGTTACTATGAATTTAGTTTCTGCAGAAGGCCATTTTGACAACTTCTGTCTCTTCAGTGCAAATCAAAACAATAATTCTACTCTCATGTTTTAATGTATTATTTGTCTTTTAAGTGCTTTGCATAAAATGGAAGTTTTCAGGAAATTTCTAGGGCTTTCTGTAAATTTCAAGTACTTGCAGTTCTAGATTCCAGTTTTTACATTAAAGTCATTTAAGGGCTTTTAAGCACTTAAATGATTTTCTAAAGTACTGTAAACCGGGAAATTTTTGCAGTAAATTGACATGATTTTAATTCGTGCAGTTTTGAATGTGCGTTACAAAATAGTTGACCGTTGACTTCAATAATAGACAAGTATATTCGCGCTTCCATTTCAAACGCGAAAATCGCAAAAATAAAACCGCCGCGAAAATTTCCCGGTTTACAGTATGTTTTTGACTAAAAAAGAATGTCTGTCTCAACTCATGTCCATCCATTTATTAAACACTCACTTTCAATTCCGGTGGAATAATTAAAGAGGTTTACAACAATGAAATGTGCAATTCAGTCTACTTTGTCTGCATAAAATAAGTTGGAGTATAAGAAAATGTGTCCATGGGACAAAGATGCCCATGCCATATAGATATATCAGCAAACAGGAAGTAGATGAATGATGGACTTGAAAAAGGGACTGAGATATGGTACAACTCGTCATACCAAAGCTTCAGACCAAATATCAAATCATTTCTGCATACACAAGCTGAAATATCCTTGACGAAAATTTCGGATGTACCTATGGACATGTGCAAAATTTAATACATCCGTTGCATAAAGGCGGGACATAATAATAAAGCTAAATAATAATCTATATCTATTAATAGGGGAAGACATAGTGCCTAGGTGTAGGACCATCAGTTGATTATTCATACTACAAATCCGTTCAGATTAATCAAGTAATTATTGTATTTGAGATTTAAATAATATGTATTAAAATGAAAACATAGTATTTGATTTGGATGCCACATATAAATTTTTCATTCAAAAACTAGAGCTGTCGCCGAATGGCAACCAATTATGCCCCCGCTCATTGAACCCTGAATCAATACTGCAAGTGCAAATTTAAGTATGTGTTGACACAGTACAGATATGCCTCCCCTTTTTCCAAAATATATAAAAGGGAAGTTCTGAGCCTGAAAATCAATTCTATGGGTGCTAGGCAATCTTCCTGTAAAGTTTCATCAATTTTGAGACACTTTGAATTTTCCTGCCTTTTTCCAGTTTCCATAGCAACTACAGCCATTTTGAAAATTCTGAGACCCAAAATCATTTCTATGGGTGCTAGACATCCTTCTTTTAAAGTTTCATCAAATTTGAAGCACTTTGAATTTTCCCGCCTTTTTTTCAGTTTCCATGGCAACTGTGGCCATTTTGAATATTCCAAAAGATATGTGTGTGCACATCTACTTATT
>MJUU01044544.1:0-12891 GCA_002080025.1 Modiolus philippinarum | reverse complement strand
GGCTTGAATGATTCCAGTTGGACGCCTCACGACTATTCATAAAAGGCAGTTGACTGTTTTACTCCGTTCCCACATCATTTTCTTGCGGCCATGCCATCTGAATCAAAATAACGCTTAACTACAATGCATTTTCCCTTTCATCAAGCGCATAAATGACACAGATTCGATTTTTATAATTTCAAATTTCAAATTCATGAAAACTTTTGGTCGATTTCAACGTGTGGGATTTTTTTTTTTATTTTTTCATTTTGATTTGGGAAATTTAGGAGCGGGGAAATAATTTTTAATTTTAAATTTGATTTTGCTAATTTAGGAGCAGGATTTCCAAAGAACTACTAATCAATTTGGTGTGGCCCTAGCCATTTATTCATGTTAACATCAACAACAAGAGGAAAGCTGTCAATGTGATAGCAAACCGGGTTTTCTTCCACATGGACAGTATATCATACACATGGGTTGACCCTGAATATTTGAAATGTACAAGTTTATAATTTTTATTAATTTTCAATGTTAAACCTTCCACCAAAGTAGCCTTTTTCTGAAAGTTCAGCAACTTGGATTTTAATCAATATGGAAAATTAAAGTACTGTGCACGCCTCTGATACAGGTACAAATAATCTGCAAAATAAAAACTTCCTATCTATTAAGTTGAAGGATATTTGTTCCAGACAAAGGTTGTACCCTATTGTTAAAAATTTGACATAAAAATGACTAAGTTCAACAACTGATATTTATTACATAAATTATCAAAAATCAAAATCAAAGTACCATGCACACCTTTGATATATGTACAATTGATCTGCAAAATAAAAACTTCCTGTCTCAAATACTGTAGGAGATTTGCTCCGGACAAATGATATACCCATTTAGCAGCCGCCCGCCCGCCATTTTCACCATTTAAATAACCGGATTTTTCTGATGGAAAACCCGGTTAAAAAGGAGCAAGGGGAACTTACAGCTTACATGGCTTATACCTTCACCAATGTACTTTTTGTTCAAATAAAACAGTTTCAGATTACTAAACAATTGGCAGCTGAAACTATCCCTTAAGATGCATCCCTTACCATAGATAAACTTCAGCCTGAGTTAATCATGCATGAAATGTAAGTCAAGATGACCTGATTCTTATCAGGGTACATCTATTGACAAAATATTATTCCTTTACATTGCTCTAGTTTGATAGTATCTTAGATTTGGGATTCAATGCAAATTTTAACCCAAGTCAGTCATACATGAAATGTAGGTCAAAGTGACCTTATAGAACATCGTGACTACCAAAGATGCATCAACTGACAAAATATTATTCCTCTAACTGTTTTCTATTACAGGTCTGGGATTCAACACATTAATCTGGGTCACTTGTGCATGAAATGTAGGTCAAAGTGACCTTATTTTTATCAAAAGCCTTGTGATTATCTAAGACACATCCACAAAAAAATATATTATTTCTACCTGCTCTAGCATCTCAGATCTGGACTTAACTATAACTTGAGTCACCCATGCATTTTCTTAGATTTTCAATTTATTTTCAGTCATTGTGATCTTGACCTTTTACCTACTTTCTTCAAAACCTATACAGTTCCTCCCCTTTTGAAACATCCAACAATATATCCAAGTTTCATTTAAATTAAATGTCAACCTTTTTAATTCATTGTCTGGAAACCAAATTTTTCTGAAGTTTTCACTTCATGTCACCATGACTTTGCCATTTGACCTACTTTCTCTAAAATATATAGGATTCTCCCCCTTCCTGGTATCCAACAATATATTCAAGTTTCATTTAAAGTGGATGTCAACTATTTGAGTTATCATCCAGAAACCAAAATTTTGTGAAATTTTCACTTTATTTTCAGTCACTGTGACCTTGATCTTTGACCTACTCTTGCAAAATCAGTTCAGTTCTTCCCCTCCTGGCATCAAACATATCTGGGCTACATTTGAATTGGATGAAAACTTTTTGAGTTAAAGTCTGGAAATCACAATTTTCTTTTATTTTTAAATTATTTTCAGCCACTGTGACCTTGACCTTTGACTTACTTTCACTAAAATCGATAGGATTCTTCCTCTCTTAGTATCCAACAACATATTCAAGTTTCATTTGAATTGAATGTATACTCCCCGAGTTATCATCTGGACACCAAATTTTGCTGAAATATTCACTTTATTTTCAGCCACCAAAACAGACACCAAATTTTACTGAAATATTCACTTTATTTTCAGTCACAAAAACTTTGACTTTTAACCTACTTGCTCCAAAATTGATACATGTCTTCTCCTCCTGCTATCCAACAATATATCCAGTTTCATTTAAACAGATGGCCATTTTTTTAGTTATCATCAGGAAACAAAAAAAATTCTGAAATTTTCACTTTATTTTGGGTCACTGTGACCTTGACCCTTCATTTACTTTCTCCAAAATCGATAGGGTTCTTCCCCTCCTGATATCAAACAGTATATCAAAGTTTCATTTGTATTGAATGTTACCCCTTTTTAGTTATCTCCCATAAACTAATGTTTGATGCCTACCTGCAAGCAAGCAGCAGTTCAACTTTATTGCAACTCGGCTAAAAGGAGAAGTTTATATCTGCTGAAATAAATTTCCATTATTTCATCTAATTCAATTAACAAGTATTAAAAAAATATATTATTCATAGAACCAATTCTATATTTCACTCACACTTTAACTTTACCAAACAGTCCTGACTTTAAGGCTTTGTGAACTATACTATGTTGTCAATTAACATTTTATCAAAAGGCTTATTTGGTAGCTCTGTAGATAAGCCATAAAATTTTTGCCTGAAGCAGTTTGACCCTCAAGTAAAAGGTCACAAAATGCTACTTCATATATGTAGTTGGATATGTGCCAATTTACCTAAAGCTAATTTTAACAAAGGAAATAAACTTTACCTGAACTGTTTTTTGTGTATTGGAACCAATTGCTCACAAAGATTATTGAGGTTGAAACTTTTGTGTTGAGTGTAGGGGGAGGGTGTTCTGTCTTTAATGTTGCATTTTTGAAGTATGTAGCTTATTGTAATAAAGAGTTGTAACTGACTGAGCTAATGGATCCTTTAGCTCACTATGTTAGGCGACTGGGCAGGGTGATAAAGGTCTGAGGTTCAAATACTGGTGAGGACATTAAACAATTCTGCAAATAAAAACCACTTGCATTAGTATGACTTTTAATCAGGGGGTCCAACCTAATTGGTTGGAGAAGTCCTCATTCAGTTGAAGCAAAATTGTTTGTGTATGAGTTAAAGTTACTGAGAAAATGTTACCTTTTGGCAATGACTAAATAAATTCACCCTTTTCAGCCAATATTTGATCAAAATATATAAGATTTCGAAAGCTAATGAAGAAAAACATCAACGACCTACATTTTGAACTTCTGCTATATTTTCAAAACAGTTTTACTTCAATAGCTTTTGAAATCTTCAAAAAAATTTTTGAACAAGTATTGAATGGAAAAGATTCAATTATAAAATTATTGCCAAAAGGGAACATTTTTATCAAATAAAATGCTCTTAACGGCCCAAATTGTTACACAAACGATTTTGCTCAATCCAGTTAGGACTTCTCCAACCAATTAGGTCGGACCCCCCTGTTCATGTGATTTGCACTTACAAACATTTGATCTCCAAGTTGGTTTATTAACATTTCATTAAAATCCTATAATGCATTGTTTTTAGACTAATAACTAGACTCTGACTTCTAAAGTCATGATGAGTAAAAGTGAAAAAAGACTGTTGCCAAGCTCAGTGTCTGCTTGTTTTCTGACATAAATTTCTCTTGCCAAATTTTTAGTTATTTATACATACCAATAATAGAACATAACTGAAATGATGAGGAGTCAGGATCAGGTCTGAATGATATGGTTACTCTTGTCTTTCTCTCGATAAACTGAATGTTTTGCCTGTCAGTTCCAACAAGTCCATCTGACAATCTTACTGGCCATCTACATTTGTAATCTAATACATCATCAGACTGTCCTAAAATTTCTTCTTTTCCATTAAAATTTATCTGAAAATGTTGGTTTTTTTAAGTTAAGCTGCATAGGGAAAGGGAGATAATCAACGAAAGTTTTCATTGGCTATGTAGTTTCAGAAAAGCAGGACTGGGTTGCACAAAAGTTAATAGACTATTAAATATTTAATAGTCTATTAAGTTTTAATTGAGCTTTGTGCAACCCAGTCTAGATCTTTGAAAAAGTTCCTATAGAGTCAAATTGTAAATTATTATTTGCTGTAGGCCATCTTGGATAAAGTGTGAACCTGAAAAACACCTTTTCTGCAAGAGAACATTGAAAGACAATTGTGGCCTAGTCAGGTTCCAATTGGCTCTACAATATCAGAGAAGAAGATCTTTGAATGTGTTTTCAAAAAAGAGTCTGATTTTTAAACTATGTCCCCTGCTAGCGACCATCTTGAATCAAGGGGGAAATCTTAAATACATCTTTTGCAGGGAGGACTAACAGACTTTTGTGGCCAAGTTTGGTTCTGATTGGGTCAGTAGTTTCAGAGGAGAAGATCTTTGAATGAAATGTTCACACCAGAGAGTTCTGATACATATCTGACAGATGAGCAAAAACCTTACTACAAAAGGAATCAAATGAATCAAACCCCATTAAAGTCCTATGAAAAATGAACTAAAGCATTTCGAAACTTGCTTTGTTGGAAAGGGCCTGCAGTTTCAATCTTGAAACTCTGGGTAATGGTAAAATTGAGATAAGTGTGGATTCTGTTTGATGCACTTTTGTGTTGATACAGGCTTTTGCTGGTAACAGTAATTTCTTGAAATTTTTACCATTCCATAACATTTCTTAGCTTTGGACTAAATATCAAATTATTCCCACTGATACATGTCAAAAAAATCTTTGATGAAAATTTGGTTAAATGTTAAAATTCTAAATATCAACAAACAGAGAGTAGTTCAGTGACAAACCTGAAGACAGCTTACACATTCCAAGCTTCATACCAAATTTCAAATCATTCCGACTGATACAAGCAAAGACATCTTTGACAAACATTGGTTTCATGGTTTAAAATTAAAGTATCAGAAAACAGGAAGTGACAAACCTGAAAATCCCTTACACAATACAACTCATCAATTTCAAGCTTCAGGTGAAATTTCAAATCATTCTGTCAAGTACAGGTCAAGAAATCTTTGGAGAAAATTTGGCTTTTGTTAAAATTAAAGGTATCTGCAAAAAGGAAGTGGATGTCAAACCAAGTTTAAAATCTTTTTCACAATACAACTTATCATTTGTAAGCTTCAAACCAAATTTCAAATAATTCCCACTGATATAAGCAAAGAAATCTTTGACCAAAATTTGATTCATAGTTGAAATTCAAAGTATCAGCAAACAGGAAGTAGTTAGGCTCTAACCTGGAAATCCCTAACACAATACACTTTATAATTATTTTCAAGCTTCTGACCAAATTTCAAATCATTCCCTCCAGGACAAGTCAAGAAATCTGTGACAAAAATTTGGTTTATAGTTAAAAATCAAAGTATCGGCAATCAGAGTGATAAATTGGAAAATTGCTAACACAATATAACTTGTCATTTCAAAGCTTCAGACCAAATTTCAAATTATTCCCTCTTATACAAGCCAAGAAATCCTTGACACAAGATATTGTTGATGGACAGATAATCAGACAGATGGACAAAGTGAAAACTTTATCCATATAGTAATAAAAGGGTGATGATTTGATGTTTAGAATTGTTGCTTTTTTGGGTCAATTTTCTGACAGCTCAGCAGATATATCGAATTAATTCAAAATACTGTGAAAGTATTAAGGTTCGTGGGGTTCCAATTTTCATGGATTTCGTGGTTCTCTAAAACCACAAAATTAAGTTCCTAATGAACTGCATTTTCCCCATAGATTGTTAATGCATAGAATTAGAAACTAGGAATTTATAATATTACGAAATAGTGAAATTTAGGTTATCACTCGAAAATTGATGACCATGAATAAAAGTACTTCAATAGTATTTAAATTGTAAATTGTTCAAGTTTATTGAGCATTTTTCAGTGTTTTTCTGTAGGAAAAAGGTAATTCTCACTGAAATGTTCACTTAAACTACTATAGCTCTGACATTTATAATTCACCTCAGATCTTCATTATTAGTTACCTTTCTAGCTCAAATGGACTTGTAAGAAGATATTAGTTATTTGTAAATTATACTCTCTGTCCAAAAGCTTTCTGGAGACCCTTTGGACTTTCTTTATTTTAAGTAAGCTGAAAAACTAATGAACATGAAAGCGCAAATCAAGTAATAAAGTTTATGTTTTCAGAGTAATTACTGCAGATAACCTCTGACTTTCCCCACATTTTTCTTGCAGAATATCAAGATAGTTACCTGTTTTCACAGGTAAACTGTTTGTTCACACTTCCCATTGTTACAACAACTTTCATTCATGCCTGAAGAGTTTCATCCTCTAGGAAAAATCTATCAAACTGATTAAATGACTTCAAAGGGATTAAAATGATGAGTAAAATTGGGGAGTGTATCAAGCTTTTTTAGGGTGAATATTTTATTTTAAAAATATACATATAATTGGTTGTAGATTACGGAGATAGATATTTCATTAGGGCTATTCCAGAAAAATTTATCACCCAGGGCGGGAATGCCAGTTTTATTTTTTTCTCTTGGTCCTGGGGGACAGCCTGATGTTGACTAATGGTAGAAATATTATTTTTTCTATTGGTGGTGCAGTCTAAAATATATGGCGTCCCCCCTTCCTCTTAATTTGGGAGCAATCCTTTTTGTTGAGAAATGCACTAAATTGGAATCTCCATTGACAACAAACTTCTATACAGTAGAACTTCAATGGCACGAACTGCAATAACTCAAACACCATGGACACCTCGAACCATTTTTGTGGTCCCTTTGCTCAAGTTTAAACATAGTTTGACCTCAATATCTCAAAAATCCCTTTAGCTCGAACTACTGTCATCGGTCCCTTGGGGGTTCTAGCCTGTATTTGGTAAATAAACAAAATTTGGAACTCTCGAGTGTTAACAATACAACAACATTGAGTTCAAATTTTCCCACCTAATGACATAATCATGGAACTCAAGGATATATTCCTTGTAACCTAAGGAAAATCCAGAGGATTCCGAAGTTTACTTTTGATTTCTGGTCAATGATTTTCTAATTAGTAACAAGGCCCTTTGGTTTATGTCTGTTGGATACATATCTGTCAATATCAAATACTCCGACCGATATTGCTGTGCTGCATTGTGGATAAAGTTAAGAATTACTGTTTATGTTAAACACAATGTACAGTAGAACTTCGATGGCTCGAACTGCAATAACTCGAACACCATGGATGTCTCGAACCCTTTTTCTGGTCCCTTTTGTTCAAGTTTCAACATAGTTTGACCTCGATTTCTCGAACACTCCTGTAACTCCAACTGTTTTCATTGGTCCCTCAGGTGTTCGAGCCATCAAAGTTTGACTGTATTTCAGACAGATATTTATGTAATAGTGTATGTATACCTTTGTTTACCTAAGATTGGCAGTTTATATATAGGCGTGCCCACATGTTGTAATGAAAACAAACTTGATTGGAAAATTATATTTCGAACCTTTTTAAAATAGATGGAAACATAGCATTAAAACCTTCAGAAGTCTTAAATTAACAGATATATTGCTATAAGAGTTCAAAGTGAAATTAGCAAAGAGTATATAGTGATAGAAGCATTTACTATGTTTCCATTCATGAAATTTTGTAAAATATTATAGTGCACGGCGGGAATTTTTCATTAATGAACCAAATCATGAATGGCGAATGTCAAATTAACCTACATTTTTACAAAGAATTTTTGTTTGAACTACACATACTTTCCATTTGAGCATTTTTTAATAAAACATAGTTTCATTCATGATTATCACCATAAAAGAGAAACATAATTCATGAAACAGTTTTTAGGATGTTTTCTTTATGTTCCAATGTAAAACAAAGATCTACGATGATTGCTTTCTTTTAATTATGATCAGTGAACAGTTTTTAAATTTAATATAAACAAGAGCTGTGGCCGAATGGCAGCCAGATATACCCCCCACTCATTGAACCCTGAATCAATATGGTTAGTGCAAATTTAGGTGAGTATTGACACAATACAGGTGTTGACACAGAACAAGTCAGGACATAATAATAATAATAATAATAATAATAGAGGACATGATGATATAATACTAAATATACAATTTTTCACAAGGGTTCCAATGAAAATATTCTGTCCGAATAAGACCCCAAAAAAATCACCTTTGTTTGACATTGTACACAAACATCATAAGCGTTTGAGAAATTTCCTTCCAACACTATGAGAATAATTTCTCAAGACAATTTCAATAAAAAGGTTTTTCTGACACAGCTTTATTTCACAAAACTCTACCCTTTGAATTATTTCTTTGAATAATTGTCCAAGTACAAAGGATCATTACAGATGGAATTTATGAAAAGTTAAAGTCAAATTATCTCTCCTTCCTGGTTTTGGATGATCATTATATTTCTTCATGCACATCTCCACATAGTGTCCTTCCTTTGTGTAAAGTTTCATCAAAATCCTTTCAGTGGTTTCGAAGAATTGCGCTTATGAAGTAATCTGTGTGGATGGAATCAATGAAAACTCAAAGTCAAATTATGTTCCTTTCCTTGTTTCAAGAATAATTAAATTCCTTCATCCATATCACCATATAGTGTCCTTCTTTTGTGTAAAGTATCATCAAAATCCTTTATGTGGTTTTAAAGAAGTTGCACTTACGAGGTAATCTGTGCAGATGGAATCAATGAAAACTCAATGTCTAATTATCTTCCCATCCTGGTTTCGGATAATAAGTATATTCCTTCATGCACATCTCCATATAGTGTCCTTCCTTTGTGTAAAGTTTCATCAAAATCCTTTCATTGGTTTAGGTTATCTCCCATTCTTGACTTCCGACAATAATTATATTCCATCATGCACATCTCTATATAGTGTCCTTCCTTTGTGTAAAGTTTCATCAAAATCCTTTCATTGGTTTAGGTTATCTCCCATTCCTGACTTCGGACAATATTTATATTCCATCATGCACATCTCCATATAGTGTCCTTCCTTTGTATGAAGTTTCATCAAAATCCTTCAAGTGGTTTAAGAGGAGATGCGCTTACAAGAATTGTGAACAGACAGACAGACAGACGGACTGATGAACAGACAGACAGGGTGATTCCTATATATCCCCTAAACTTCGTTTGCAGGGTATAATAACTAGAATGTGTGCATTAGTTTCACGCTAACTGCAATTCTTCACACCCAGACATGAACTACGTTATGCGTATTTGTGAGGTACATTTTTTTGTTTATTTAGTCTGAGACAATGCCACTTTATAGTGCTGTCTAACACGACAAAAACCTTGACACAATCTGCATTGTTTTTTTCTTAACCAGAGTTCATAATCTGCTGTTAAAATGTCATCATATTCCATTTTTACTTACCAGTGGTCCAAATTCAAAAAATTTATCATTGGTCACCCCAGTTTTGGTCAGGGCCAGTCTCTCTAGGCGCATTCTTTTTTCGTTTTTTCTCCTAACCTTCCTTTGTCTTTCACTCAATCTCTTAACAATACGATTGTTCCTCCACATCTCAGCCTCTGTCAATAATGGAACTGCTTTCATAAATGTGTTTGGACTCATTGTAACCTGGAATGCGTACAGAGGAGAGGGCTGATGTTTCTACTCGTGAGCAGGAAGAGCTGATAAGCCTTCAATTACATTATTGTTTTTATATTTTGTAAGGTTTTAATATTATGCTATTCATATTTTGCATTCCACCCTAAAATGACTAAAAGTTAACTAAATAACCCCCAAATATAAAACCCTACAACTAAATTGAAGATTGAAAACCATGAAAATTTTATACCATGAATATAAGGCCTGTACAATATATTGTCTCCATAATGGATATATCTGTGATTCAAACTACCTCTATCTCCCCTTTCTTAATATTTAAGTCAAAACATTAAAAAAAACATAGAAGCAGCCACAGCCTGCTAAGCTCACCTTGTTGCACAGCATTGTCACATTTAAACATGTAAGTAAACAGGAATGGACTATAATCATTCTTTTTAACAGATTCATTCATGCATAAAATGTAGGCCACAGTCAGCATCCGTAGCATGCATTGTTGTTAGTCCCAAACTGCATCATATATACCAATATGGTTGATGTGGGACATGTCAGTAAGCAGGTATGGACTTTAACTATTCTACCTAACCAAGTCCCTCATGCATAAAATGTAGGTCACTGACAACATCTGAAGCATGCATTGCAGTTGTAATCCCAAAATGCATCATACATACAAATATGGTTGTTATGGGACATGTCAGTGAGCAGGAATGGACTTGAACCATTCTACCTAACCAAGTCACTCATGCGTACAATAAAGGTCACAGTCAGCATCCGAACCATTCTGTGTTGTTGTCATCCAAAAATGCACCATACATACCAATATGGTTGATGTGGGACATGTCAGTAAGCATGAACGGACTTTAACCACTCTACCTAACCAAGTCGCTTATGTGTAAAATGAAGGTCACAGACAGCATCTGAAGCATGCATTGCAGTTGTCATCCGGAAATGCATCACACATACCAATATAGTTGATGTGGGGCATGTCAGTAAGAGAGAATGGACTTTAACCGTTCTACCTAACCAAGTTGCTCATGTGTAAAATGTAGGTTGCAGGCAGCATCCAAGCATGCATTGCAGTTTTTGTCCTAAAATACATCATACATACCAATAGGGTTGATGTGAGGCATGTCAGTTAGCGGGAATGGACTTTGACCATTCTTCCTAACTGGATGCAGACACAGACGCAGACACTCACGCTCAGGGTATCACAAAGGTCCCCCCTCACTTTGTGAGGTCAGCTAAAATCAAAGTGCTTAAAGCCGTAACAGAAATGTTGCTTTCAAAGATTTAAGTAGACTTTGTAAAAGTGTGCAGTATACTATCCACACTTGTTTACTATTAAATCAGTGTTACAAGCATATTCACAACAAACTCCTACCAAGTAAGTACTATTTGAACTGAATATCAGATTTAATGTATATTCTTAAGACCTCTATATGTCACCTGAATAAAAAAATTCATTCTTGAAAGTAAAGTTGTAGTTTTTGCTCAATGATAACAGTGTTATCCCACAGCAGTTTGTACATAATGATTACCACCCTTTCTATGTGTAAACTGAACTCCAACATTGCATTTTCTGTTTCAAAACTGACTGCAAGACTAAATTTTCAAGGAAAATTCACAAAATAAATGTGGACTAATAGTGTGTGTAAACAAAAAAGCAACATCAACAGGTTAAGTTCATTTCAATGATGAAAAAATTTACGGTGTCTAAAGCCTAAGTTAATACACTTCCATTGACCTGTTTAAACAAATCTTCAGACCATATTATATTTACAAAGTGAACCAACGCCTGGTAAGTCTAATTTTGTAAGAACCCCCTGAAGTGGATACCACAAAGGTATGCAGGGTTGTTGTACTTTTTCTAGTTCGTTTACTTTATGTCTATAGGAGTCTAGGATGATGTTTATTTCGCTGGACTTGATTGCTCTTTGTTCAGGGGCCGACTCACACCTGCCGTTGGGTGTGGGGTTTTCTCACCGTTCATTGAAGATCTTATGGTGGCTTTGAGTTGTTATTACTCCCCTTTGGGTCGTTGTCTCTTTGACACATTCCCCGTTTCCCTTCTTTTTTCTATTGTGTAATAAAATTATGATTATAATACCTTTGATGACACAACAACACTTCAAAAGATTGCTGATAACTTTATTTACATCGTCATCAGGATACAATGGTACAATAAATAGCCCCTGAAGTACAAGTGTACAATTTCTATTTATAGAACAATACACGATCTATAACGCCCTTTAAAAATCAATAATTTTCACATTGACAACGGAACATTTTTTGTTAATTATGACGTTATAATAGATTACCATATTTGTACATTAACTGAGTGCACACTTGTACTTCAGGGGCTATTTATTGTACCATTGTATCCTGATGACGGTGACCTAGCCACCGAAACATGTCGATGTAAATAAAGTTATCGGCAATCTTTTGAAGTGTCATATCTTCAGACCTTTTAAATCTTCGCTAGCAAAATTATCAACCCAAAATAAGTCTTCTGACAACGCACAGACAATGAAACACAAAAGCACACGTTGCAACTAACAGCTGACTCTACTTTCGCTTTGTCCATTTAGCACCTGTTGCGCATGTGCTAAAGAAACTTGTTTAAGCAACCAATCGCTCTTGTGTTTATGTAAAATTATTTCACCATTAGAACATTTTATCCATTTCAAATGCAGTTTAACAATTTTGTAATATTAGCAAAGATGCGCTTTATTTAATCGGTTGAAGATTTCGAACAATGAAAAGTCTTCCAAAATCAACCGAGGTTTCCCGATGATAAATTTTCTGTTAAGGGGCGGTGGGGAATTGTTTTTATCAAATAACTCTTTTAAACGATCATCAAATTCTTTCAAATCTGTGTGAATTACTTTATTTTTTCCCTAACTTATGGTTTTAATTCTAAACTAGAAGTCAAATTCTTTCAAATCTGTGTGAATTACTTTATTTTTTCCCTAACTTATGGTTTTAATTCTAAACTAGAAGTGGCGCCATCAGAAAAGATGGCCATCCCCGCACTCACCTGTTTCACACAGAAAACAGTCGTTATTGACCCTTGGGGTAATTTTCCTCAACATTTTTAAAATCAAATTATTAATAGTCACTACTTTTATTAAGAAAGTATACAAGGATATACGGTTGCTAGGTAGAATTTCCAAAAAATAAGCGGTCTTTGACACTTTCAGGAAATTTACCAAAT
>MJUU01044542.1:36273-71992 GCA_002080025.1 Modiolus philippinarum | reverse complement strand
GGCTATGGTCAAATTTTTCATCCTGGATTTATTTTTGTGTGTAACTTCTATCCTGGTTTTTAATTTTTGTTCCAAGCCTCTCCTGGATTAACCCGCATAGTCATCCTGGATTTTTTTTTGCTATAGGTAACCATCCTGACTTTTTTCTTAAAATTTGGCCATAGCCCCCCCATAAAAATCAAATGGTTGCTCCCTTACATACAGCAGCTATGGTAGTATACACATAAAAATCACTAAATATATATTGAAAGAACTGGTGGATCTAGACCCAGAAAAAAGTAGTCAGCAAGAGGGGTTCCAGGTTGTAATTTACACAAAGTCAGCACGAAATTCCCAACAAATTAAGAAGAAGGAAGAGGATCTGATTTCCTAGGATCCCATGCTTGGCATTTAGGAAACTCTTTGCATGACTGTATTGACCATAAATAACGTATTTAACGACCAGAACCTTTATATGGTAATAATAAATATATTATACGACTTAATGATATAGTGTCAAACTGTTAATTAAATACCTGTTACATTTAGATTTAAGTACATTAACCTGAAGCTGCCAACGTAGATATACCTATTTCCTTATAAGTATAAATTTCTACCCCCTCTGACTTTAAACAGCCAGCTTGATCAAAACACATTTGGAAAGTCTCCCTTTTGTTCAGATAATGACAAAAGGTTAAAAGTAAACTTGATACCATGTGCTTTCTGGGGGTCTCTTTTTTCTCAGTTATTGTCTAAATGAGCAGAGGGGGTTAATAAAACATGTGTAAGATAAATTAAAATTGCAATAAAAACGAAGAGTGGGTTGTTTCGTTTAACTATACGTGCTAGATCTTGGACACCATTGTTTGTATATCTTGGCCATTTGAGATGCAACTAACAGTCTCAACGATGTTGCATTTAAGGGACTTTTATCTTATTTGTATGTATGATCGACATCGACATTGCAGAACTGCCTCTTGCACACTTTGGTAACATCTTCGGTCTTTTCTTATTGTCGGGGAATGAACCAACAGAATTATGCATTCACGCAGTGGTATTTTTTGAAAAACTGATATCCGTTTAGGAAAATGTAAAGTTAAAAAATGAAAAAAGCATTATGTTTATTATTTTATCTACATATATAGACAAACACATAGTTTTGATGTTCTTTGAAACAACTCTTTGGTTTTTGTTTTCCAAATTATTTAATTATTTGTCGAAATGATATTTCTTTTTTAGAATTCGGAATTTTCGAAAACACAAAAAGTAGTGCATTTTATGAATGTTGCAAAAAAAAAAAAAAAAAAAAAAAAAAAAAAAACGTAATTAATTTTATGAAATTTCCTGTGTAAACAGCAATAAATGTAATGCGAATTCAGCATTTCACTCCTTGTGCAAAACAAACAGTACGGATTAAAAACTCTATACTTCCTCTTAATTGAAATATATTTGCAAGACAATTTTTCCTGTCCCCGAGAGAATATGTAATGATTGCCCTGAACTTTTTTCCAGTGCTTACAATTTGAAATGCAATACAAGCCAAGAAACCGATCATGCTCTCCCGCGGTGCAAAATTTCCGGACATTTAACAAACTTATGGTCATTAGGGACCGACCTTTTAACATGAAAGGGGGAGGGGGGCTATGTTTTTTTTTAAAGAATATTTTGGAGCCGATTTTATGTGAAAAAATTATTTTGGCTGCCAAAATGATGTTGATACACGTGAAAAAATTTTCTGTCCAGAAAAAAAAACATACCCCCCCCCCTTTTCGGGATAAATGGTCGGTCCCTTACAGAAAATTTCTGTTCCCATGACATCCTTCTGCCTCCTGATCATGGCAAGTTAATTGACCAGAAAATTTGCTCAGAGCGATATCTTCGATTTAGGTGAGCGGGTTTTTTCTTTGTTTGTTGTACAAAAATATATATTAAACGAAAGAATATGGAGTACATACATGGTAACGACGAACATGGATGTAGCGTTGCTCGACATTTAGCTATGAATTCCGCTCAAACTTTGTCTCATGTGCATTTACTCGATATCGTTTCAAGGTTAATTCAATACTAGAGTTTGTCTCTCCTGCACTATGGAGTCCGAAAAAAATAGTCCCCGTGCGAAAGATATGTGCTCACAATACATTTCAGTTACTTGTTCTAGAGATAATATCTCATATGGATCATTCTGTTTATATTGTCCATTTGTCACGATTTTATGATGCCAAGGTTTTCTTGACATTGACTTGATGGTGGTTGTTAATATGTTGTGATTGTTGATTGCCGATGTAGGGCAACGGGTGATAGCGCTTGTAAGAAAAAAGTGCCAAGCGCTTGTAAGAAAATAATTGCACTTAATTTTGTTTGTTTACAATCACGCATCAATGTGTAATAAAGAACTAGGATGTAGCGTTGCCCGACATTTAACAATGAATCCTACTCAATCTGTTGTGAGGGGGCGTCTTGAAATTACTATGAGGTGTGGAGAAAACTCAATGCTGAAGACCTCTTGGTGACTTCAAAATGAAAAACAATAATAAAGGCGTTGTTCCATTGCTTGGTTTAACCATGAATTTGCAGAGACTTTGTCTCATGTGCATTAACTCCATATCCTTTCTTTGTTAAGACATTGTGTACTTGTTCTCACATATGTTGCTGTCGCCACAATCAGCTAAAATTGTGTCTTTTATGAGGACCTTGCATACTTATTCGATTTAATGGTATTCAACTCTTCCTGTTTTACAAAGAAACTGACTCAAACAAATAGAAATAGAATGTGTCGTAACAGTAAGTGATCGTAAGTATGTAATTCATCTAACAGTGGTCTTTTATTAGAAAGACTTCATAGGGACCCTTCAAATCTGTCAAATGTTTTAAACTGAGTGATTTTATTTAATAAATGGGTTGAAATCTCAGCTTGAATTTACGTCAAAAGACGTATAGTAAGTAAATGTAAGGGATGATAATACAATTAAGATGTCCAGTGACATGGGATACCGGCCTCCATATATCACTGATAGAGGGTAATAGTTGTCACTCTCCACATAGCCCAAAGTTACAACACAAAACCAGGTGAAACGTGTCAGGTGTCATTTGATGGCTTAACTACGATAGGTTGTAGAATTATATGCTTTGCAAAATCAAATGAAACTCAAATTGAAAACGTAATATATTATTTCTCTATGGACGAAAGCAGTTGGGGACAAACGTGGCATGAAATGGACCATAAACTTTAAGAACATCACCGGAGAATATCATTTAACCTGTACTTGAAATCGGCGGAGCACGCAAATTTTGGACATTATATTTATTATTTCAAGAAGACCACAAATACTTTATTACACAGTTGTATTAATACTCCCCGACAAGAAAGGCTTTGTACTAAATGCAATTCAAATAGTATAGAAGATGAAATTCATTTTCTACTAAATTGTCCGAAATTCGAAGAAGACCGTAATATCATGCTCTCTGGGATTTAGCAATTTTAATAATCTTAATGATAAAGACAAAACCATATGTATATTCAGCATATAAGATTCAGAGTTGCTTAAATTAGTATGTAATTTTATCCTCATGCATCTTCCATAATTTTCACTTATTGTCCATTTTGTTCAAATAACTTTATATGTTCCTTGGTAGATTGTGTCAACATTAGTAGGCATCTCCCCTGGTGTCAACTGTACAGTAGCCACCTGTAATGCTGTCTGCTGTGCTCTTGACACGGATAACACATCTGCCATCTTATCTAGTCCTCCTAGGCATCGTCCCATGGTGCCACTTGCATTCAGACTATCCCAGTATGTTGGTCTGTTGCTCTGGGCACAGGCAGGACTAGTGGAACAATGTATCATTTCAAAGTTTTAATTCAATAATATTAAATAACATAAGAATAATATACTTGATACACATAATTGTTAGGTATTTTATATGTTGCAACTATTTTGTATTTTCTTTATCACCAAATGGAATCGACCCCTGTTGTCAGCTGCATAGAGGGTACGAAATCATGCTACATGCTGNATGTAGCGTTGCTCGACATTTAGCTATGAATTCCGCTCAAACTTTGTCTCATGTGCATTTACTCCATATCCTTTCAAGGTTAATTCAAGACTAGAGTTTGTCTCTCCTGCACTATGGAGTACAAAAAAAAGCCCTCGTGCGAAAGATATGTGCTCACAATACATTTCAGTTACTTGTTCTAGAGATAATATCTCAAATGGATCATTCTGTTTATATTGCCTATTTGTCACGATTTTATGATGCCAAGTTTTTCTTGACATTGACTCGATGGTGGTTGTTAATATGTTGTGATTGTTGATTGCCGTTGTAGGGCAACGGGTGATAGCGCTTGTAAGAAAAAAGTGCCAAGCGCTTGTAAGAAAATAATGGCACTTAATTTTGTTTGTTTACAATCACGCATCAATGTGTAATAAAGAACTAGGATGTAGCGTTGCTCGATAATTAACAATGAATTCTACTCACTCTGTTGTGAGGGGCCGTCTTGAAATTACTATGAGGTGTGGAGAAAATTCAATGCTTAAGACCTCGTGGTGACTTCAATATGAAAAACAATAATAAAAGCGTTGTTCCATTGCTTGGTTTCACCATGAATTTGCAGAGACCTTGTCTCATGTGCATTAACTCCATATCCTTTCTTTGTTAAGACATTGTGTACTTGTTCTCACGTATGTTGCTGTCCCCACAATCAGCTAAAATTGTGTCTTTTATTAGGACCTTGCATACTTATTCGATTTTATGGTATTCAACCCTTCCTGTTTTACAAAGAAACTGACACTAACAAATAGAAATAGAATGTGTCGTAACAGTGTGTAATTCATCTAACAGTGGTCTTTTATTAGGAAGACTTCATAGGGACCCTTCAAATCTGTCAAATGTTTAAAACTGAGTGATTTTATTTAATAAATGGGTTGAAATCTCAGCTTGAATTTACGTCAAAAGACGTATGGTAAGTAAATGTAAGGGATGATAATACAATTAAGATGTCCAGTGACATGGGATACCCGCCTCCACCTATCACTGATAGAGGGTAATAGTTGTCACTCTCCACATAGCCCAAAGTTACAACACAAAACCAGGTGAAACGTGTCAGGTGTCATTCGATGGCTTAACTACGATAGTTTGTACAATTATATGCTTTGCAAAATCAAATGAAACTCAAATTGAAAACGTTATTTTTCTAATGACGAAAGCAGTGGGGGACAAACGTGGCATGAAATGGACCATAAACTTTAAGAATGATCCACCGGAGAATATCATTTAACGTGTACTTGAAATCGGTGGAGCATGCAAATTTGGGACATTATATTTATTATTTCAAGAAGATTACACAGTTGTATTAATACTCCCCGACAAGAAAGGCTTTGTACTAAATGCAATTCAAATAGTATAGAAGATGAAATTCATTTTCTACTAAATTGTCCTAAATTCGAAGAAGACCGTAATATCATGCTCTCTGGGATTTAGCAATTTTAATAATCTTAATGATAAAGACAAAACCATATGGATATTCAGCATATAAGATTCAGAGTTGCTTAAATTAGTATGTAATTTTATCCTCATGCATCTTCCATAATTTTCACTTATTGTCCATTTTGTTCAAATAACTTTATATGTTCCTTGGTAGATTGTGTCAACATTAGTAGGCATCTCCCCTGGTGTCAACTGTACAGTAGCCACCTGTAATGCTGTCTGCTGTGCTCTTGACACGGATAACACATCTGCCATCTTATCTAGTCCTCCTAGGCATCGTCCCATGGTGCCACTTGCATTCAGACTATCCCAGTATGTTGGTCTGTTGCTCTGGGCACAGGCAGGACTAGTGGAACAATGTATCATTTCAAAGTTTTAATTCAATAATATTAAATAACATAAGAATAATATACTTGATACACATAATTGTTAGGTATTTTATATGTTGCAACTATTTTGTATTTTCTTTATCACCAAATGGAATCGACCCCTGTTGTCAGCTGCATAGAGGGTACGAAATCATGCTACATGCTGTGCTGTTGACACGGGATAGGTATTACTTTTTTTTTATTTATTCTTATTATCCTTTTATTACATGTATATTATTGAATTTATAGAATGTTGAATGAAAGATATTTGACCACACTCGCTTCAACAATTTACAATATTCATAATTTTATTACAATTAAGTTGTTGTGTCTAATCATATATTTGCCAGTGATTTGTTTAATAAATATTACTTACTTACTTACTACAAAAATAGCTTTAATTTCAAAAACCAAGTCAAAGAATTTGTACTTTGGCGTCCCTCAAAACGTTGGCTTAAATCATATAAATCTTCTGTTTCTGTCTGCACTGATGAGACGTAGGTTGTCAAAAATTATGAAATTACTGAAGTTATAAAATATCCTTATTATGATTTAAGAGCATTTGATCTTAGCATGTACAGACAGAGGACAATGTTATAAAATTGTAGGTGAAGGCGGAATCCTGGAATGGTTTCTCATTAACAAACACGTAATTTATAAAATTACTTTTGATATTTCTTTTCTTCCAGACTTGAGTAATTTCGGGATTCACTAATAACTTCCAGTGTCAAAATGTTAACGTCGACATCAGTAAACCAGCGTCATTCTAACACCTTATCATCAGGATGTTTGTCAGAGATATCCATAAATCTTTTATAAAAATTGATCGTTGAAAGTATAGCCTATTTAATAAAATAAAAAGACAAACAAACGGGTTTTATTAGAAAATTGATAAAAGTATTTCCTGAGAGTTAAGAGAGCTGTTTACATAACATTTGAGTTTATACTTAAAATCATCCATTTTCTTCAGAAAATATAAAGGGGCATTTCCCCCCATATTCCACTACTGTGAGTAATATTTGTACTTTTTGTATTCAGTATGAAGTACATTTGACATTCTCAATTCACTGGCCTCGCTGCAGTACGTCAGGATAAAACATTTTCCTTATAGTACACCATAAAATTGGCGAATTCATTTCTTATGATTTTCAAAGTAAAAGATGTCACCAGATCTTTTACATACATTGGGTATAACACCAATATTACAAAGAACGTTAAAATTTAGTTTTAATTCCAACACTTTCGTACAAAAAGTGTGTGGATACAAACTGTATTCACAGCACGATTACTGTGATACCTAACCCCATCCAACCCGTGTCAGATAATGGAGTAATTTAGGCCATGGGCTGTAATCACTTTCGTGCACCCCCCCCACACACACACACACAGTTCCCATCTTTACCGATTTTTTTTTTTTCAGTCCTCCTATATCCCCTTTTCAAAATAAAACATGTTAACGCGAACCTAACCTGCACGCATAGACAGTATAGGGCCACTTTTATAGTACACCACGGAACATTCTTGTATTTTCGTTTTAACCTAAGTTTCATCTTTTAAGCCCTTTAATTGTTTAATGATATGTAATATGTATTCAAATTTGGTACCAAATTATTAAATATCCTTTACAATGAAATCAAGTTTGGGCCCTTTACGACATTTTTGTGATCTGGGGATACAAAAAATGTACCCCTCCCATTGCAAACAAATTGCGAAAATGACGATTTTAGGCTGTCAGTTCCCTTCAGATAAAGAACCCTCGTCATTTGATCTAGTTTTTATGCCTTACTTATCAGTTGTGATATAATGTTGGAAAATCAAACTATTAAAGTCCATAAAATTTTGATTTTCGATATAAAATTGTTGAAAAATGGGAATTTTCTGAATTTTAGATTTTTTCACAATGTCGACTTTCTGACTTTATGGTCGTATAAATCTGAATATATATTAATTAATTGCTGATGTAATAATAATTTACGATGTGTTATCAACAAATCGTGTGCACACATTTTTAGTTCAGAAATGTCAAAATTAGCACCCATCCCACAAAAATTAAGGGAAAATATGAAATTATCAGGTTTATTTGATAAAAAAATAATGTTTTATTGCAATTCCAGTCTGTATTTCATTAAAGCTGACAGGCAGAAGGTTACTTAAGTAGATTTAAACTTTTTAAGAGGTCTCTTTTTGACTCTTCTGTCCGAAATTGTATGCAAAATGGGAATTTTCCGTTTTTTTTTAGAATTTCTGCTGTTTTGACTTTGAGATGCAAATACTTCATGAAATTGATATAAAACTTGAAAACGTTGATTAAATATCTTTTCATTATATCTAAGCCATTAGACAATATGCCTTTAAACATTTTAGACTAACCCACAGTCTCATAGATTACAAACATATTACCCCTTACCACAAATATTCCACACAATTTTTCAATTTATTCATCTTGAAAAGCTTAAACATTGTCTTAAGGTCAAATAACATACCATTTTAAACCACAAACTCCACAAAGACTCCCATATATCACAAATAAGATTATGTGCGTAGTTTATGGGCAGTTATACAATACATCAACTTTGAATTTTGTAAAATGGAATAAAAAAGATAACAGGAAACACCTACAATGGCCGAAAAACATAGCCACATGCCAGAAAGTAAATAGGAACTGCACAAGAAAAAAACCCACAATAAAAATACAAAAGACAAACAAAATTCCGAAATGCAGAAAATTTCCGTGTTTCACGAAAATCGCCCAAAATATACAATTTTACTCATATTTTGGCGTTAAAATTGCAAACTGCAATATATAAAATGCATTTTTAAAGAAAGTAAAACATGTAAAGTATGTTTTGTTCATATATATATATATATGTACCGACGGGCATTAATTATCATTTTCTTTCGGTAGGGTTAAGATTTTCGGTATTTAGAGTCACATTGTAACCTCCTTGTTCTTATAAACATTGTTTTTAGATAACTTATTCATCGGTTAGAACAATGAATTGGCATATCTGCAGATAAATCCTTCAGATTTGCCACATACAACTATTTAAAAGTGAATTTTGGGCAAATTTGAAATGCTGAAAATTCCAATTTTCCCCATCAATTCTGTACAAAATATTGAGTTTAAGCTGACAAGTGGGGCTTAAAATGACAAATCATGATGGAATTTATGCAACATTGTTATATGCAATGAAGATTGTGCGTGTTTTGGTTATTTTATGCGAATAATGACAAAAAATTGCCTATTATAGGGAAAATAGGTTGGGGTAGGGGTAAGATTTTCGGTATTTAAAGTCACATTAAACACTCCTTCTTTTTTCTAAACAATGTTTTAAGACAATTTATGTCTCGTTTAGAACAGTCAAATGGCATATCTGCAGATGTATCCACCCGATTTGACATATATTACGATTTAGCAATGAACTTTGGGACAAATCTGAAATGCTGAAAATTCCCATTTTTAATCAATTCTGTACAAAATATTGAGTTTAAGCTGATAAGATGGTCTTAAAATAACAAATCTTGATAGAAATTATGCAACATTGTTATATGCAATGCAGATTTTGCTTGTTTTGGTTTTTTAATGCGAATATAGTAAAAAAATTGACTATAATAGGGAACATTTGTAGGGGTAGGGGTAAGATTTTCGGTATTTAGAGTCACATTAAACTCTCCTTGTTTTTCTAAACAATGTTTTCAGACAACTAATGTAGCGCTTAGAACAATTAAATGGCATATCTACAGATAAATCCTCCAGTTTGACAGATATAACAATTAACAATGAACTTTGGACAAATCTGAAATGTTAAAATTCCCATTTTTCATCAGTCTGGGCCAAATATTGAGTTTAAGTCAACACATGGCTGTTAAAATACCAATATGCAATTTATTCAACATTGTCATATATAATGCACATTTTGCGTGTTTTTGTTATTTTTATGCGAACATAGAGAAAAAAATGACAATTTTAATCAAAATTGGTCGGGCAAGGGGTAAGATTTTCGGTATTTAGAGTCACATCAAACACCCCTTGATATTCTAAACACTGTTTTAAGACAACTCTTGTTTCGCAAAGAACAATTAATTGGCATATCTCCAGATATATCCTCCAGATTTGCCATATATAACGGGTTAACAGTGAACTCTGGCCAAATCTGAAATGTTGAAAATTCCCATTTTTATCAATTTCGGGCACAATGTTGAGTTTAAGTCAACAAATGGCTGTTAAATTACCAAATCGTGATGTACGTCATGTAACATTGTCATATTCAACACATATTTTGCGTGTTTGAGTTAATTTTGTGCGCACATTAACAAAAAATTGACAATTTTAAGGAAAATTTGTTGGGGTAGGGGTAAGATTTTCGGTATTTAGAGTCTCATCAAACACTTCTTGTTTTTCTTAACAACGATTTAAGACAACTAATGTATCGCAAAGAACAACTGGCATATCTGTAGATATATCCCCCAGATTTGCCATATATAACGATTTAACAGTGAACTTTGGACAAATCTGAAATGTTGAAAATTCCCATTTTTCATCAATTTGAGGCAAAATATTGAGTTTAAGTCAACAAATTGCTGTTTAAATACGAGATCATGGTATAATTTTTGCAACATTTTCATATACAACATACATTTTGCGTGTTCTGGTTATTTTTATGCGAACATAGACAAAAAATTGACAATTTTACAGTAAATTTGTTTGTGTAGGTGTAGGTTTTATTGATGTATGAAGTTTATATTACATAAGAATGGCCATTATTTGTAATAGTTGTTAAGAAAATATAATAGGCTTTCAAATGATACCTACTTTAAATAATATTTGTTTACTAAAAAGTAATGTAAGGCAAAAGAATGACAAAACTTAGGGGAAATCGGAAATATTCAAAGATCCATTTATTTGGTTTATTTGAAAATAAAATTTGGTCATTAAAAATATGTTAACATTATGTTAAGAAAAAATGAATGGAAACAGGGAATGTGTCAAAGAGACAACGACCAAAAGGGGAGTAATAACAACTCAAAGCCACCATAAGATCTTCAATGGGAAAACCCCACATCCAACGGCAGGTCGGAGTCGGCCTCTGAATAAAGAGTAATCAAGTTCAGCGAAATAAACATCATTCCAGACTCCTATAGATATAAAGTAAACTAACTAGAAAAATGACAAGACACACAAAGGCTTAATAAATTTCCTGACTTAGGACAGGCGCAAACCTGCTGCGGCGGTGTTAAACTAGTTTTATTGGGCCCAAACCTTCCCCCTATAGCCAATGTGATACAAAATGTAAACCAAAAAACAATCGTAACAATAGTAAAATTCAGTTGAAACTGAAAGAACTAAATACACGGACATAAACATGAAATCTCAAGAGACTACTAGCAGTTAACTGACATGCCAGCTCCAGACCCATTACCAACTGACAAATTAAGTTATGTACCCTGAGTATACAGCTTCCACCAAGATCCTTTTCTGTGAGGAGTTTAGCATAATGATTTCATGCATATACCGGAATACAGAACACGTGTCCATGCAATACAGATTTTAGAAATTTAGAATTTGTTTAGTTAAAATGCAAAGACCCTATCAAAAAATCAATGTTAATACCAAAGAAGGCCATACGTAATGACTTGACGACAATACCGTAATTATAACCCTCAAGATTTAGACGATTTAAAGGTTTTATAAGTTTGTTAGGCGAGTAGAAAAAAAGAAGGGAAACGGGGAATGTGTCAAAGAGACAACGACCCAAAGGGGAGTAATAACTCAAAGCCACCATAAGGTCTGCAATGAACGGTGAGAAAACCCCACACCCAACGGCAGGTCGGAGTCGGCCCCTGAAGAGTAATCAGGTTCAGCGAAATAAACATCATCCTAGTATTTTTTACTCTTAACATTACCGTAAAATAAGGGATGTGAAATACCAGCCTTGATTAGATGTTTACAGGTTGCATTGTATTTATGAACTAAATCTTTATATCCGCGATAAAATTTAGTAAAGATTTTAACTAGTTTATGATAACGAAAACCCCGATGTAATAGTTTTCAGTTATGAAAAGATTCCGTTCATTAAAATCGCAGACGTTATTACATACTCGAGCAAATCGAACAAATTGAGATATGTAAACACCATATGATGGCGCTAATGGAACATCGCCATCCAGAAATGGATAATTAACTATGGGAAAAGAAAAATCGTCCCTTTTATCATGAATTTTAGTATCTAATTTACCATTCGTTATATCGAAACTGATGTCTAAGAACGGACAATGATGATTGTTAAGTAGTTTGGGAGACTTATTGTTTTTGTTGCGTTTCTTATTATTATTAAGTCTCCCAAACGAAGTTTGTGGAGACTTATTGTTTTTACTCCGTTTCTTATTATTATTATTCTTCCATCTTTCTTTCTTCTCGTCCGGATAAAGTTGTCCGAAGCAGATCTCAGAGACCATTGCACCTACAGGTTTCAAACTTGGTAGCATATTAGCCCTATGTATTTAGATGTGCAATCATTAAAAATTTTTTGAAGGGGGTCCATTAAGGGTACTTTTAGGGTATTAAAAAGGGGTGGGGTAATCCTATAGTACATGTAACCCTATGGGAAAATGAAATTTTGAATGATTTTCATTATATTTTTCACTGGTTCTCAAAAATTAGAAACACTTGCTCCATGAAACTTCATGGGAAAGTTGAGGGTCATGTAAGGAAGGGTTCCACAGCATTGGAAATTTCAAAATAACTACCGTTGCTATGGAAACCATACCAAAAAATTGAAATTTTGGGAAAATAGTAGTTTCTGTTGATAAAAGTATTTTAATTACAGCAATATGTATTACTTAGATTATAAGGGGAACCCCTGCCCAAATTTTTTTGGGAAAGGGTCTGAAATTGGCTGCAATGGACAAAAGAACACTTGGTTGTCATGGAAACAAAACCAGAAGCATATTTTTTGTTGAAAAATTGAGTTTTCTGATAAAAAAAGGAATTTTCGGAAATATGTATCACATAGCTTATAAGGGGAACCCCTGCCCAAATTTTTTTGGAAAGGGTCTGAAATTGGTTGCAATGGAAAAAAGAGCACTTGGTTACCATGGAAAGAAAACCAGAAGCATATTTTTTGTTGAAAAATTGAGTTTTCTGATAAAAAAATAAGGAATTTTGAGAAATATATATTACATAGCTTATAAGGGGAACCCCTGCCCAAATTTTTTTTGGAAAGGGTCTGAAATTGGATGTAATGGACAAAAGAGCACTTTGTTGCAATGGAAACAAAACCAGAAACATATTTTTTTTGGAAAATCAGGTTTTCTGACATAAAACAACGGCAGTAGAATACCGAAGGAACAAAGCACAAGATTACACAAATCAAAGTCCAGAGACAAGGCAAAAGCAAGAACACCAAAAGACGGAAGACCAAAGACACCACATGCCCACAAAACACACGAACGTTACATATACAACACAAAAAAAACTAAAGCACTAACAGTGTGAACTCTCAATAAACAAGAGTGACATCAGGTGCCCTGGAAGGGTAAGCATGTCCTGCTCTGTGCACAGCACCCGTCACACTGTCAGTGGGTCAATTCAGGGTAAAGTCGAAACCGGTAATGTCAAATCAGGGAAGACGCGAATCTAGCTGAAAATGTCAGTTTTATTTGTGACACTGACATTTCATATCTATCTATGATGTCGTGGTGACGGCCATAGAATTTCTGAAGGGACGAAAGTAACAAAGGCTGAACATATCCCTGACTCAGCAGTTTTTGTGACAGTGCTTTTGCTCTTTCCACAAAGTCACTGTATGTACTGCACGCTCTACAGTAACGAATAAAAGGAGTAATTTTGAGTTATGTATTACATAGGTTATAAGGGGAATCCCTGCCCAAATATTTTTTCTTGAAGGAGTCTCGTAATGCCTTGAAGTCCGATATGGGAGTTCGTTTGGGAGACTTTTGTGTTTCGCTTGCGAACACAGTTATCACTTGTTATTATTTTTCTTTCCCTTTCTTCTCGTCGCAATGAACTTGTCCATTAAAAATCTCAGAGACCATAAGACCTAGAGCTTTCAAACTCGGTAGCATATTAGCCCCCTGTATCTAGATGTGCAAACACCTAAGGGGGTCCATTAAAGGTACTTTAGGGGGCCTCAAAAAGGGGTGGGGTCGTCCTATAGTAACTCTATGGGAAAATGAAATTTTGAATGTTTTCACCGTATCTCAAAAACTATTATACCCAGCTCCGTCAAAATTCATTGAAAGGTTGTGTGTGATGTAAGACAAAGAATTACAGTATTGGGCATTTCAAAAAAATTATGGTTGCCATGGAAACCATGGGTAGATGTCCTTATAATACGTATTGAAGTCGTCATTATTTAAAGTTAAAATATCATCCAAATATCTGAAAGTGCTGTTAAACTTTTCAATTAAATGCTGTTTAGATGGTCTTTGCTGATGTTTAATATGTTTTATATTCAAGAAAATAGATTGAAAAACTAAAAACAATTTTCAGATTTGGGAATCGAAATGCACTTCGGGTTCTTTAGACCATCAAACTTACGCAATTTCAATGAAAATATCTAAATTTTCGTCAATATTTGATAGGGGCAGGGGTACCTTTTATGGCGCTATGGAACGTATTGGGCACAGAAATTGTAAAAATTTGGGGTTTTTTGTAAAGCTCATACAATAAGAAGTCATTTGTTACATGGTTTTTATAACTTGAAAGCATATTGTCAACATTTTGAAGCAACTGAAAGAAAAAAAAATTTCGGTAGTTGGGTCTAAAAATTGGCCCTATTCTACCTGTGCGTGCACGTTATGCTCGTGTTAACATGTTTTATTTTGAAGAGGGGATGTAAGTGGGATGTAAGTGGACTTAAAAATTGATTAGGGTTGGGAAGTGGGGGGGGGGGGGGGGNGGGGGTTATTCTAGCCCATGGACTAATTTAGTATTTATTTGAAACTAAGCCTCAAAGCACCAAATAGTCATTTGCAGTCACACCAATAGGTCAGACACAAATCACTTTATATTTACTAACATTGTTCAGGTTTGTCACTTTTTCATTCTTTTCCCACATGATTGGTTAATGTACGGTCCATTTTCAGATAGTCTGTGGTGATGGTGGAGAATTATCTCATTATAAAATATCAACTCGTTTTCCTAACGCTCATGTGCAAATTATAAAAAAAATTGTGATGTTTTTCATAAATGGATGATTAGATGTGAGCATACTGAAATACATACTCGGTTTGAATTGTTAGATTTCTTTACCAACGTTTTACTGCTGACGGTTGTTGTTTTGTCCAGTTATATCTGATTTACATATTAAACAGGCCTTTATTGTTTTCGCAGTGCGCTCTTGAAGTCAACAAGAAATATTAATAAGAAAGATTAATATACAATACTTCATCGACTCTCAAATCTCGTATCAGTTTCAAGCACTTGAAAGACAATGGCACTTATTGAAAACGCACATATGACACTCAATATTTACATGACACTTTGATAACACTCATCACTTTTTTGGACGTATTCTGCAACCAATATTACAAAGACGTTATTATAAAGTTTCCTAAATTTTATCCAGTAGAGGATTTAGTTCCTGTCAAAGTGATATAAGTGTCACATTAAGTTTTATTGAAAAATAATGTTTTATCTGTGTTAAGTTTGGACTTCCTCTGACCCTACAATCATCGGCGTTTTGGTTTCTGTCGTTTCATCATACATTCATTTTATACAAGTGCTACAAAATCTTGTTTATGAAGACAACAGAGGTATGGAGTAAGGTTGCTTGCCAAAGAAGTACATTTTGTGTAGTCTATCAATATTTTCTCTTGACATCTTAAAATTGCTTGTAATAAATACATTTCCAAGTGAAGCAACAATCCAAAAAATCATAAATTAAGAATATATGGCAAATAAACAACATACATGGCGACGACAAAAACAAACAAAACAGTAAACAAACGCCACCACAAAACTACAGCACTTACGATTTTAACCCCTTAAAATTCAATCAAAACCCAAGTTGCATTTAAAAAAAACAGGATTGTTATCAGGTGCTAAAGAAGGGTAACAAACAAACAAACAAAATACCGACATTTTCAGTTTGATTTGGGTTCTGCAAATGGCAATGCGACACCATTACATTTCTTTGTCAGATATCAAGTAAAAGTTATTCCAGTTCTTGGTTGTGTGTTTGGTGAGTAATGGTTTTCTCGAGCATCTTCTTGTTACATTTGCTAGGTACTGTACATAGGCAAACGAATACCGAAGCAAAACTGATGAAAAGAGGGATTCAAAAATCAAAAATCCAAAATCACGGCAATTCATAGCCATCACGAATTGAGATAGCATGACAAAGACAAAAAAAATAAACAGAAATGAAGAAGAACGCCAAAAAACTAAAGCACTAGCAGAGTGAACTCCTACAAAAATGGGGTATCATAGGGTTTATTTAATTACTTTTTTTATATCTAAGGCCCAATGTAGAAATTTATCCTTTATATTTTTATCCTTTGAGATCAAAACAACAAGTTTAAGCACCATGAGCCCGACGAATCAAACATTTTTTTCGTAGTAGACCTAAATATTTTGATTAGACTCTTTAAACTTTTTATCATGTGTTCAGAATGAGACATTCGTCAGCTTAAGTGGATAGAGACAAGAAATAAGCAATGAAGGGGTATAGAGTAAATGCACACAATACAGGGTCTTTTCAAGTACAGGATAAAAAAAAGGATGTAGGGTATATGCACACGACACAAAGTCTCTACAAATGCACGATTAAATCAAGCAACGGAATAACTCTTTAATTGATGTTTTACTTCTAAAAGTCACCATGAGGCCTTTCAACATTGAGATTTACTCATACTCCAGGGTAAGTTCAAGACAGACGGTCCCTAGCACCGGTTTCGAGCAACGCTACTTTCATTATCCATGAATGTGGAGTTGTCAACCAAATTACACAATTAATTGGCAATGTGTTCTTGCAATAGCTGCCATCCATTGCCAGACAAAAAAAAAACCCCCCCAAAAAAAAACAAAAAAACAATACAACCACAACACTTACACAACCACAGGGTCAAAAGTTCGAAAATTTGGCATATTAAAATCATGAGATTTAGGCACAATAAACAAGTGGTCAGAATAACAATTTTCTATTACAAAAATAGAACAGCCAGAATTTGAAAGTATGATAGTGCTTCCTTGTAAAAAATTCTCTCAAGCACAAGTACACCATAACTAAAATGTATATAGGACTCTTAAGAAAATTATGAATCTTAAAAGTCTTGGAAAACTTAAAGGTAGATTTAACAAATGAATATATCGGTAAACGAGTACCGAAGCAAAAATGATGAAAAGGGGATTCTAAAATCATGGCAAATCATATCAAACACTAATTGAGACAGCATGACAAAGACACAACGAATAAACAAAAATGAAGAAGAAAGCCACAAAACTAAAGTACTAGAAGTGTGAACCCCTACAAAAACTGAGGTATCATCAGGTGCTCCGGAAGGGTGATATTTTTTTCTTCAAATTTGAAAAATATACCTATCTTTGATTTCATATGAATGTGCGTACCTACCTGATTTTCAATGTCCTTAAACCAATCAAATTTCCAATCTCTTTTTTACGTTTGTGCACGACGTCAGATACGTTATGGTAACTATTATATAAATCGCACAACGGCAGTAGAATACCGAAGGAACAAGGGAAGTGATGATTACAAAAATCGAAGTCTGAAGTCATGCCAAAAATGGCAACAGAGAAAAACAAAGAAAAACAAGGCCGTGAGACAGCCACAATGCACTGAAATGAAAAGGACGACATTAAGAACTAAGGCACTTATAGTATGAACACCCATGAAAAACCGGGAGTGACACCAGGTGCTATGGAAGGGTAAGCATGTCCTGCTCCACTAGTGACACCCGTCACACGATCAGTGAGGTATATATTGTTTTGAAAGTTCTGATTTGAGGCTGATTGGAATTGCCATTTTCTAACCCGTAGACAAAACCAATAAAAATCCATGGTACGTGTTANAAAACAAAAAACAAAACAAAAAAAAACAAAAAAAAAACAACCACAACACTTAAACAACATTAGGGTCAAAAGAAAATTTGGCATATTAAAATCATGAGATTTGGGCACAATAAACAAGTGGTCAGAATAACAATTTTCTATTACAAAAATAGAACAGGCAGAATTTTAAAGTATGTTAGTGCTTCCTTGTAAAAAATTCTCTCAAGCACAAGCAAAAACTTAAAGGTAGATTTAACAAATGAATATATCGGCAAATGAGTACCGAAGCGAAAATGATGAAAAGGGGATTCTAAAATCATGGAAAATCATATCAAACACGAATTGAGACAGCATGACAAAGACACAACGAATAAACAAAAATGAAGAAAGCCACAAAACTAAAGTACTAGAAGTGTGAATCCCTACAAAAACTGAGGTATCATCAGGTGCTCCGGAAGGGTGAGATTTTTTTCTTCAAATTTGAAAAATATATCTATCTTTGATTTCACATGAACGTGCGTACGTACCTGATTTTCAATGTCCTTAAACCAATCAAAGTTCCAATCTCTTTTTCACGTTTGTGCACGACGTCAGGTACGTTATGGTAACTATTATATAAATCGTTCTTTTTGGTCAATTACCGAAACAACGGCAGTAGAATACCGATGGAACAAGGGAAGTGATGATTACAAAAAGTCCAAAGACATGGCAAAAACGGCAACAGAGAAAAACAAAGATAAAACAAGGACGTAAGACAGCCACAATGCACGGAAATGAAAAGGACGACATTAAGAACTAAGGCACTCATAGTGTGAACTCCCATGAAAACCGGGAGTGACATCAGGTGCTATGGAAGGATAAGCATGTCCTGCCCCACTAGTAACACCCGTCACACGATCAGTGAGGTATATATTGTTTTGAAAGTTCTGATTTGAGGCTGATTGGAATTGTCATTTTCTAACCCGTAGACAAAACCAATAAAAATCCATGGTATGTGGTACTTCTTTGTACATGGATCATTTTATTTCCAAAATGGTGCTTTCAAGCAGGTGAAAAGCTTCGTATAAATAATATATAAAATATAAAAATATAAAACCCATGCAAAAAACAAAATTGAAGATATGTAATATATCATATATTTTTTTCAGGACCACAAGGAACATTCAGAAGAAACACGAAGGGCTATAAATCAGTGATAAAGTAAGTCTGATGGAGTTGGATTGTTTATTTGCACTCAATATTTCATTTAAATATTTACTTCTAGTTGACACATTTTATCCGATTCGATTCAATTTCACGAGAATTATGCAACGACATCATCAAACAATAAAGACGACTAGAAATAAGTAATAAAAGAATATGGAGTAAATGCACATGAGACAAAATCTCTACAAATACAAAACAAAGCAATGGAAGAACACTTTTTTGTTGTTCTTCATCTTGAATTCACCACGAGGCCTTCAACAATGAATGTCAAGCAACGCAACATCTATGGATGTGGGATCGTCACCAAACATAAAATTAACTGGCAAAGTATTCTTACCATCGATGTCATCCGTTGCCCGGCAAAAATACTCATAGAAGACAATAACAACACTTAAACAACCATATAAATCATCGAGTCAAAAGTATGAAAACTTTTAATAATAGAATCATGAGATGTGGGCACATTAGTGAGCAACCATTTCATTTTTAAGGAGGGGGGTGGCAAGGAAGAACATCTAATCCTGGAATTTTTTTTTCATGCAGTTTTTGAACCCGACAATTGTTTTCGCACTTCTGTTATTTTTTGGTCTAAGTCAGAAATTTTGCTTCATGTGTGTCATCATTGTTATTCTTTTCAGCTTACGTCTGTCCTGATAATTTTTTCACCAAATTTCTGATCCTGGATTTTTTTTAATTCCTTCCTTGCACCCCAAAAAAATCAAACGGTCGCTCCCTTAAACAGATGGTCAAAATAATGTTAATTAGAAACCATACAGTCGATGACAACAGTTCAATGTTTAATTCCAATTTTCATCAGATTCGCAAGATGGATGCGCAGATTTAAAATTCCGAGCTAAAATTCCGAGCTAACTAAAGGATTGAATGACAGACCAAATATAGTCTTCAGACAATACTGCCCAATCAGTACTACATGTATTTTTTTCTGTTTTCAACAACATGTAACGTAGAAAATCTGTATTCTTATGAATCTGTTCTGGCATCGTCCATTTTCAAAAATGCCGAGATTGCCAGATGCTTGTCCTCCATTCATGCTTAATATGTCGTTATTCCGGCTGATGGGCCCTGATAACATCATTTTCATTTGTAAAAATCATAACATCGATTGTTTAAAGAAAGAGCTGGGCATTGCCAATACCCAGGGCAGTCCAGCCTGCACGGCTACTGCTCTGTCTGAGGAGGAGATAATGCAGAACCATGGATCTGTTTTGCTTTCCTTTGGGATTTCAACCAGAGTTTGAGACACTAATATCCCTCCTTGTACTGGGTGCCAAAATTACACAAGTGCCCATGCAGACAAAGGTACATCGCTGGATCTGCAAAATGTTCTACAGAACCTTTTTCTAAGCTATTAACATCTATCTTGACAGCCATAAAAGAGAGCCTAAAAATACTGGGATACTGGCTTTTCAGGAGGTGGTGTAAATGAAGTGTGGATATCAAAAAAAATCTGGGGATCTGCTTGGCATCTTAAAATCGAGATCGTTGTCGCACTGTAACAGCATTAGGGTTTTTGGCTTCTCCACGCTTTGTGCTACAGTTCCTCATGAACAGCTGGAGTCACGGCTGACAGATTTAGTTCATAGATGTTTCTCCGGCGGGGACGGCAAACGAAGATATGGTTACATTGTTATAGGCAGAGAGCGAGCATGTTTTGTGAAATACGACTCGGAGTCGCGGAAAAAATATACAGAGGAGGGGATGATTGGAATGTTGGAGTTTCTGGTCGACAATATATTTGTCCAGTTTGGAGGACTTGCTTTTCAACAGACTATCGGAATTTCGATTGGCAGAGACTGTGCACCTCTTTTAGCCGATCTGTTTCTCCACTCATATGAAGCTGAATTCATCGAATGGCTTCTTCGGGGTTGAGATAAAGGACTGGCCCAGTCCTTTAATTTCAGCTTCCGTTATATAGATGACATTTTATCATTAAACAGCCCTCGCTTTTGTGATTTTCTTCATTTTATCTATCCAAAAGAGCTCGAAACTAAGGATACTGCAGATACTTCCACGTCGGCCTCGTTCATAGACCTTCATCTTGAAATTAACAACAGAGGAACACTACAAACTAGGCTTTATGACAAACGTGATGACTTCAATTTTTCCAATAGTCAACTTCCCTTTTCTTTGTAGCAACATTTCAAAAGCACCGGCATATTGAGTTTGCATCTCCGAAATCATTCGCTACTCAAGAGCCTGTAGTCGATGCATTGACTACCTTGATAGAAATCGGTTGCTTACAAATAGGCTACTAAAGCAAGGGTATGTTGCCCATAACTTGAGGTCATCACTAAAGAAGTTTTACGGTCGACATCACGATCTTGTGGACTGCTATGGGATATCTGTTTCCCAAATGACGACAGATCTTTCTCTTTGCCACTAAAGTTTGTTTTTCCTCTACCGGATTTGACTTCACTTCCGGAGTTGACATGTTCAACACGGCGGGTGTCTTATAAGAAGCAGGAGATGCTTACTCTACCGGTGCACCTGATCTCGCCCATGGTTATTTATTGGGTCTTGTATATGTGTGAGTCTTCATTTTCTTTTCTTTGCCGTGTTCATGTTATGTCTTTGTTTCTTTGTTTTTCCGACGTTGCCATTGTCCTTGGATTGTTCGTTCTAGACTGACGGTTCAGTTCTCACTTACTTTTTAAAAGATCAGTAGCACACAAAAAATTAGACTTGTTAAGATGAATGTCGGTAAAGGATGTACCCTATGAGTGGGAAAGGTTCAAAATTTTACAAAATATTTTAGGGCGATTTTTGTTAGTTCAGAATTAGACATGAACTAGAATAATTTTAATGCAATTTTTGTAGAAGTTACAGAACAGGTAGTATATAATGTACAATATTGACAATTAAAACCCCGCACTTGAAATCGAAAGCACTCTAAGGCAAATAACTTGCTATTAGTGGGTGGATATAAATATTAACTAAGTTAATATTAATTAACTAGGTGACAACAATGGCTACGACTTAATTATTTGTTATTTCGTGTTGTTTTATTTATCATTGAATATATAAATCGACACTAGTTATAAACACAGTATGAGACGTTTAGCTTTGAAAGTGATATTGTATTGTTTTATGCTGAAAATACCTCATGTTTCGAACCGAATCAATTTTAATCAATACCTAATTGCTATATATTTTATTACAATTTAATTATTTTAAACGGTATCAATTATAATTACGTTAGTCATGCAATTTGTGTATTAATAATAGTATTTTAAACAGCGTTTAATGGAGAATAGAATGGCCGTACCAAAGTCATTTCCTTATCAGATATATCAAATTTATAGCTTACTCCCACCCTTAAGTTGTCTTAATTTATTTGTTGTAAATTAGGACTAATTAAAACATGATGCGTATGTGTAAATAATAATTATAATTTGAAACAAAATACGCAACTAACGCAAACGTTTTAACTAGATATTATTGGTCAGTTACTTAATGAAAATTGTGTAGGTTTTGATTTTGAAAAAAAAATATGAGTGAAAAATGTTTACTTCGGTAAATGATTGAGTTGCAGGTTGCTGGAGGTTTTCTTTTCCGACAAAAAAGAGTTGGTCAAAATTGATATATAAACTAAATGATCTTTAAAACTAATAGAGAACAAATAACCGAAATATGATCTAATTGGAAAGCCAAAACGAGCTTATGACGAAGCTGTGCACAAGGGAGATACTCTTAAGCTTTAAACAAAATTTACAAATTTAGATATTGCAAACTTTAAAATAAAACCGGCTTTTGGGTAAGAGCCGAAGTACTGACTCTAGCTACTGGGCTGATGAATAAACCATGATCGGGGACTTACAGTACACCAAAAGTGGCATCGACCTAGTGGTAACAAATATCTAAATACCGAAGTAACTGTAAAAGTTTCTGCATATGGCCATATAGACAACTTCAGTGCAGTTAATTTCTAAACATTGCTTAATTACCCTCAAACTCATTTAGTTTAATGGAAAGCAACCATTGACTAACTCCATTTGCAAGTTACATGACTGTGTATCATAGCTGAAGAATCATTGTGCTTTCAGATCAATGTAAATTCTCTGTGCCTCTTGTATTTACATCTCATTTACATGTTTTATACCACATGTAACACATTTGAAGATTATAGTTACTGTTACGGAGTATATGCCTTATAGTTCATTCTTCACACGAGCACCAATTATACAGACTTTCTCATTAGGCAATAGTGATCTCCGTGTGACCGCCTTAAAAGATCCCCTATCATACTATAAATTAAAAAATTCTTTAATAGATATCAGTCCCTAGTGGGAAGTTTTGAAGTTTCGGTCAGTACTGCAGTTCAAGATTCATTTTTTACTCAGTACTTATAGGATGAACATTTTTTTCAATGTATACGACCTTTCAATATCTATTGCTGTTGAGTTCGTATCAGACACTACCGCAATGAAAGGAGAGGTTTGGCGCACTATGAATACGGTTTAACCCACCATATTTTATATGGCTTACCATGTCAGGACCATTGTGGTGGACAAGTTTCCTTTGGTTTGGAACCTGCTTTGGCTCTTTGCCTTTTGATTTCGGCTCTTGACAATTCTGTTCGGTAGTTTTGAACGGGTGAAAAGTAAATATATAGATTTCTGCATTAGGAACATATCAAGTAAATGTTTTTTCACAATCAATATTTATGTTGACACTGTACCCGACCGATTTCGTGATTTTTCGACATTAGTTGTCGAAATGCGCATATGCAGAATCTAAATTCACAGCAACTATTTATTTAAAATTTTAGTGACGATTTTATGATTTTTATTTGGATTATCTCGCTTATGTTCCAATTTTTAAGTAAAGCATACATTCTCAGTTGGAAACTTAAGTACAAGATCCATCCGTCAGTTTTTAAGAAAAATTGTTACTGTCTTTTAAGATAAGGATAAACAAACTTAGGTACAAAAAGTTCACATAGCGTCGAACAAGCAAACACGAGCACCAATGAAGGTAAATTACTCAATTCAAATTCAATTGGCTTAAATTTATAGAAAGTCTTCTAGGAAAGGTTTTAAAGAAGGGCTACATTTCGTCAGGAACATTAAATAGTTTGTAGACGATCGATTACGGAACCAATCATAAAGTTACGTTCTTCTTAAACCTAAGATAAATTACAATATATCGGCGCTACTGTCGTGTTTTAACTTACATCTGTAAGTACCAAAGGAATATTATACAAATACAAAGTCACACAGCAATCTTTTGTCCTGTTCATAGCATATGGGCATGTGGTACCTTGGACATTCGGGTAAGTTTTGGCAAAGATATAAAATACAGGACATGGAAAGGAATAGATTTGTAACGAAAAAATAAATAAAATAATCATACTGGCACCCCATGAACAATCCCCATACAAAAAAAAATGTACTTGATGGGTTCATATTTAATATAGTCATATATCAATTGCAAAAATGACAAATGACCGGATTAAAAAAAAGAGTTGACAGGTTTAACAACTTTAGATTTTTTTGCCCTCTCATTTTTATCAAGCCGGGACATTTTTACGAATGTAAAGTTTTGGATGTGATTAACCATGTTTGTTGTCAAGACATTGCCTTATCGTCATGAGAAATATCTTGACTGTGACAAAATGAAGTCTTTTTACAAACAAACTTTCAAAAAAACATCTGATCTTCCCTTAAATAACATACAGAGACACGCGTTGACAATTTTCTGTCAAAATCTAATCGCCAAGGTTCAATTCATACTTAAACGCTGGCAAGAATCCGATTATTCTCACTAATTCTTAAAATAAACCTCGTAATAGACGGATCGTTTTTAAATTGCCTTTGAATCAAATATTTTGATCATGGTGATTTCAAATACAATTGTCTTATTCATACTACGAAACTCAGTCATTTATTTGAAAATTTATCCTCGTGTTCATTCATAATATGTGACCGATCGATAACCCCCTGTGATAGGCTGACGTTATAAATTGGCGTCCTTCCATTGGGTGCTTTAAGCTTCACAAAAGCCTCACACTTTTATGAATGGATTGTTATTTATCTATTCCGAGAGTAAATTGTTTACTTCAGCATTTTTTTTCTCTTCTTTTTTATTTTGCGCAATTGGTATCCATATCTTATTTTAAATTTGAATGTGTCAGTTGATGAGTAATTCTGTACGTGAATGGTGACATCTGTATGGTGTGGCTATATAAAGTTGGTACTTCAAATAAACTTTATGTACATCGATAAAGACGCTTTTAATGCGATATTTAATTAAACAGGTCGAAATAATAAATATGAAGAAAAAGAAAGGTTTGGCAGGTAAAAAAGTATGCTGGAACAAATATTCCGAATCAGTTAGAAAGCTAGCTATATTACACGACCACCTCAATTGAAAAAAAAGCAAATTTTAGCTTGTTTTTGATTTTGAAAATCTAGGACGATTTAGCCATAATTTCAAATCTTTAACCCAAAAGATATGACGGAAGAAACACTCCGGGGATGTCGTGTGTATTCCTCCGTATCAGAATGAAACACTGATCTGTATTATACCTTTTTTTGTATATTTGTTATTTATTTCCTTTCAATCTGTTAAACTATACTTAAAATACGCATCAGAATCCAACAGGCATTCCACTTAGAATGGATCCAATGTATTGTAAGAACACCACTTAGAAAGTTTGCAAGTTATTGTTAACTGAGGTTGGATTACTAGGCCCTACATCTATTTCACGGCCTTCTGTTGGGTTATATGTAGTTTCATTTAGTAGGATAAGATTGATCAATATGAAAATAACAAATATATCGGCAAACAAATACCGAAGAAAAAGGAGAAATGGGAAATTCTTGAATCAAAAATACAAGAAACATGGCAATTCATATTTAACGCTGATTTAGACAAAAGATGGGAAATTCTAAAATCAATTATACAAGGAACATTGCAGTTCATATTTAACACTAATCTAGACCCCCCAAAATCACCACAAAAACTGGAGGTATAATCAGGTACTCCGGAAGGGTAAGCATGCTCTGTTCCACGGATGGTATTCGTTATGCAGGCAGCTGGTATATGGCGCTGAAAGATATGTTTGGTAACTGGTTGGTTAATGCCATTTTCTTACCCTAGAACAAAACTAATTAAAAATTCCTGGTTCGTGTTACTTCGCTAAACAGTACCAGTTAAGGCACAAGTTTTAAACACTTCTCTGAATACATTATGTATTGATACAATAACAAACAAACATTACCAACAAAGACAAACTAAAAAAGAATAAAGTGTGATATACCAGCTAAGACAACACTACAAACTAAAGAACTTACAGTGTGAGTATTATTAGGAAGGGTAGGCGTGTCTCAACGCGTGAACATTCACATCAGAAAGGAAAGGCATGATTTGATGGCTCCGTCATCATGCCAATGCAAAGTTCAGTTTTGGTATAGTCGATGTTTTGTCAGTTCGATAATACACTTTGGAATTATTCTAGTTGTTTACGTATACTCTCATGTGTGAAATAAAAAAAATGTAACAATCTGTTAATTCATGGAGACAACTGTAACCTTCAGTGTAGACAATGACAGCATTAATTAGAAATAACCTTGGTAAACAAGTTTTTGTAACAGTAATTTCGCTCTATTGACAAAATTGCAGTACGAACTACTGGCGAATGAGTTTTTAAATGGAGACGCGTGTCTTTAAACCCCGGTTCACTTGGCGGTGTAGTAAAATACATCATAACATAAGCATATATATTGATGTATATATTAAACGCATAGAAAATGTAAGCTGGTAGTGATAAAAAATTAAATTTCATTTATAGCCTCTTTGTCCTATGTCTTGATGGTCAAGAAGTATCCAGGAATTAGGGAATAACACGGGCTCTGAACTGGGTCTCCGGGCTCCAACACAAGGGCTCCGGGATATCCAACACTATAGGGCTCCGGGCTGTACTCATGGGGCTCCGAACTCCACAAAGATGGGCTCAAGAGTCTCTTGCATGTAATCGTCACAATATCCATTTAACTTCCGGATTTATTTCTTGGTAAAATCTAGAATTAAAAAAGTAGAAAGTAAGCAAACAATAAGAAAGTAAGCAAACAAAAGTCACAATTCAATTTAAACAAATGTCGCGTAAAGTCATTAATCCTGGAGCGCTCTATATGCATGAAGCACAACTGCAATAAAATTGTTTAGAGCAACTAATCGTTTAAGCACAACGACGCAATCCCTGTTTCAACTCGTCGCTAGATGCAACAACCAACATACAGGAACTTCGTTGAATTTCAATCACCTTAGCAGATAAAACGTTTTTATTACATGCAAACAAAGCTATCAATGAGTGAATGTTCTTGCAAGATATGGACCAGTGTCCTTGTGTTATTTGTCTTAGTATATGTATATAAATCAGTAATCGGGTAAATGTAATAGGTACTGATAACGTGCATATTGCCATAAATAGGTCGCATCAATCAGACATGTTACCTATAGAGAAAAATTCTATGTTTTGACAGGATCCGAGGCACACTCATAATTCGGCCTCCCATTGACTCGTATGTTAAATTCCGGGATTTCAAAAATTCCAATAATATAGAAATGAATTTTCCTAGGTGCGGGAACTTGTTTTACGTTAACAGATCACTAACACGATAAAATAAATACATTTAAACCATATGTTGTATGGTCAAATAAGAAAATAAAATTAAATTGAAACGTCCTGTTAATTTTGTACATAGTCGCAACAGAGAATTTTCGGTATTTGGTCGTATTTCATTCGATCCGTCCTAGCTTGTTATGCAACTTAATCATGTTTTTTCAACTGTTCTTTGCTCTCCGTCATTCACCTAGAAATATTCTATGATCTTGCTGATTATAACATGTATCAATTGGCTGGAGTCACTACAAATGAAAAAGCACTATTTTTTATAGTACTATTTTCGAGGTCTGTCAAACATTGGCGTATTGAAATAGTGTAGTGCGCCCTGACAATATTATGGCTTTGACATTTAACACAATCTGTGCACACAGAAGCTTTAGTTAGGCGTCATATAAGCGGGAGGTTGATGCATCAATAAACCTGGTTTAACCCACCATTTTATTTATAGAATGCCCGTTCCAAGTCGGGATTATGACGGCTTGCCAAAAATGTTCTGTGTCGGATTGTGTTCCCCTGATTCAGTCGAATGTTATACGGATTTTCCTTACTGGTCTCTTCCTTTGATCGATTCGGACTTTTAGGCTGTCTTTGGGCGAGCTGTTCTTGACACGCGAACGACGTTCTCGGGTTAAAAAATCGCCCAAATGACACGAACATCAACCCGAGAACACTGTTCGCGGGTCGAAATCTCACACCACCTTTTTGGTAGGAGTGCCAAGAACAAATATGGCGGACACTGGGGAGAAAAGTCTGTGTGAATTTGAACAATGTCCGATTACATTGAACAGCGATCTTGAATACATTCTTTTAGTGCGGAAAATTGTTTTTTCTTGTTTCAAAATAATTTTGAAGATAATTAAAATTTGTAGCGCGATAACCGGTTGACATATGAGGCCTTTTTTCACGTTGATTAGCAGATTCGTTATTCTTTCATATGGAGAGGTAGTGTACACGTAAAATAAACAAAAAAGTAATATAATCACTAAGATGCTACAGAGAAAAGTTCTTAATTCAACTCCAATAAACCTCAAAAAGTGAATATTCAATACAGGAGTGTCCTTAGCTATAATCGATATTACCGATTATTCGGATTCCGTTTGAATAATTTTTGAAATAGTGGATTTCCTATGTTTTTGGGTTCTAGTTCTGCTGATGAGGAATTAATTTCCGAAATGGCCATATACAGCTCATCAAAATTTATTGCAGTTGGAGTTAAAATATGTGTTATGGTCTAGTGTTCATTTAATCCATATTCTTTCGTAGATCCAGAGTTATAACCGAACTAAACTGTTAAAAAACCGGACTTTTCCTTGAGTGCCACAGTTGAGGCAGAACATACTTACCCTTCCGAAGCACCTGATTTTACCTCCAGTTTTTGTATGGGTTTCTGTGCAAGTACTTTAGTTTTGTGGTGTTCTGTTCATTTTTAACTTTTTGTTTGAACAATTTTGTTCAATTGTTTGGCTTTGTCGTGTGGTACAGTAAATATACATGAATTGATGAATTGCCGTGTTTTTTAACAGTTAATGTGGACCTGCTATATTAGCAATGAATGTCAGTCAAGTATATCCGTCAGAAACCTCTCAATATAAAAAAGTCAAGACAACATCACCGAATTCTCGTATCATTTAATATATGCCCACATTTTTAAACCAATTCGTCGCCATCTTGGTTCCGTTCTTGGTGTTTGAGCGAGATTATCCGAGAACGGAGTTCGACTCGACTCGAGAGCGATAATAAATCTCTCGCCCAAAGACACCCTTATTGTCACTTTCATTTATTATTTATCAATCAGGCAGGATACTCTGTCATTGTGTTTTAATTTACAAACTATCTGTCTATTTACAAAAAGTCAGCAAATAATCACCACGGTATAGTTCTAGTGTATGCAATAATCCAGAAAACTTGAACTTAATACAAAATTAGCAAATTAATTAGGTTTGTGATGTGTTACACTGAAAGTCCGGAAGTGTAGATATTGGCTGTTTCGGTAGTCATATTCGTCACATCTCCGTGGAAATTCTGTGAATTATACTACCTCTACAGTGGGACAAATATAAATATATAAACACAGCGAAGATGCACATGATTTAATAGTTCTTTCTTGTTGTTGCTATTTGTTTTCATATAATTAATCTGAAATTGCATTTTATTTTAACATTTACACGTACCTGTCATTGGTGAACAAACAAAAACCAAAGTACATCCTTCGGCTATCGTCTCTAATAAGAATCAAGTAGTAAGAGGCGCCTTTTTACTATAAATCCCTTATTTATTGATATAAAAAAAAATTTTGACATCAGAATTGAATTTCTGACATCAAAAAATCAAATTTCTAAAATCGAAAAAATCTATTTTCTACATCAGAAATTCGATTTTTTTATTTCAATTTTTCTTCTGATATCAAACATTATTATTTTGAAATCAAACAATTTAATTTCTGATACCGAAAGGACATTTTGGAAATGATTTTATGATATCGAAAAAAAAAATCATTTCTGATATCAGAAAATCGATGTTTTATATAAAAAATTCGGATTATTTAATATTCGAAAATAATTTTCTGATATCAAAAAACAGTTTTTAATATAAAAAATATTATTTGATATCAAACATATTTTTGATATAAAAACGAATTCCTGATATCAAAAATTGTTTTCTGACATAAGTTTTTTTATATCGGGATATATAAAAAATATTAAAAAATCAAATTTCTGATATGTAAAAAATCAAATCTCTGATATCATTAATGAAATTCTCATACCAGCAATTAAAAATGATTTTATGATATCACAAATTCAATTTTTGATATCATAAAGTAATATTTTTTTTACATCAGAAAAAATTTCTTGATATCAAGAAATCGAATTTTTGATATAAAAATAGAAGTGACTCTTGTATCGAAGATTCGATTTTTTTATACCAAAAAATCCATTTCTTTATATAAGAAAAAAGTTTTTGATATCAGAAAATAGTTTTGGATATAAAAAAATGAAGAATTAATAGCAAAAAGGCGCCTCATAAAGTAGTGCAGTAGTGTAGTGTGGATAAGGTGCGACTTGGAAATCTAGTCGGCGATTCGGTTCATCGAGTGCAATAATTATAATGCCCTTAGGACTTTGACAATGAAGTTGGTGAAAATATAATAATTATTGCTATGCTACATTTGTTTGTATGATGCGGAGATGATAAATTCAGCGACATTTCCCACTTTTTTCATTTCAGCGACATTATCATTTCAGCGGCAAAAAGCATATAAATTCAGCGACATTTTATTTTATGAATTCAGCGACATTTATCTGTGTCACCAGGATGTTTAGTATGATTTTCCACAGGATATATATTATTTACAGTCACATATTTATGGTTCATAGAATTATTAAACTTTTCATTTTAAAATTGACAGTTGTTTAGACTGCCAGTATCTTTCTGTATTTATACTTATTCGTGTACATGTCTAATCATCAGATCTTTAAGGTTTGTTTAAAAACGAGTCAGAGTTTTTGATGCACAGATCTCCGGTTTCATTTGGGACACAGCTACGTCATATCTTTCAATAACGTAATGTCTAAAGGGATGAAAGTAACTTACGCTGAACAAATCCCTGACTTAGAAGCTTTTGACTTTTTTCCGTTAAAAAAATCACTGCATCAACTAAAAGCTCGACAGTAACGGGGGCCTTGGTGGCCAAGTGGTTAAAGTAGCTCTAATACCTATACAACCACTGTAGTCTATCACCACTGCGATGTGAGTTCGCGCCCCACTTTGTACATTACAAAAAAGGCGCACTCGACTTACAATCGTAAGTGATAAGGTATGCCAGTTACCTGCCCAAGGTCGATAGTTCTCTCCGGGCAAACCGGCTTCCTCCACCACTAAAACTGACCGTCATGAGATAGCTGCAATACTGTTGAAAGTGACGTTACACCCAATATCAATCAATCAATCAATTGACAGTAACGACTTAGCTGTGAAATTTAAACTCCAAAGGCTGGAGAGGTTAAGAAAGGGAAAGTTCACATTTTGAAGTCAAAATCATCACGTTTGTCATGTACCTTAGATTTTAAACGTCCATCTTCAGAAAAGTATATCAAAAGATCCAAGTACGAAGCTGAAGTAGATGCATCAGCAGTCTCTTTAATTTCAAGATCATTGGGATACATCTGGTGTAAATAAGTAAAAGTGACAACAAAAGTCCGAATCGATCAAAGGAAGAGACCAGTAAGGAAAATCCGTATAACATTCGACTGAATCAGGGAAACACAATCCGACACAGAACATTATTCCTTAATTTTTAGATTACTAATAAAAAGTATATCGTCTCTATAGCAGAAGCTGAAACTAAAGGACTGGACTAAATGTTTTTTTTTTCTGTGTTAGCCCTTATAAAAACTAGGCTTCATACGAGTAAAGGGAAAGGTTAGGTAATAGTGGTGCGAAGTTAGTTAACTTTTTTTTATCTGCGTTTGCCAGTTGTAATGCAGAAACAGTGATGTATCAGTTCAGAAATGACTGGTTTTTTGGGGGTTTTTTTGAGTGGCAGAGTAGTATAAATAGTAGCAAAATCTATGCGATGGGTTAGACTGGTACATGATAGCTGTTTAAGGAAATCTTATGAATTTTTTAGAATCCACATCTGATTGACGCCGCTCGTAGAGAAGACTTTATCACAGTAACTTTTCATCTCTGACTGCGGTCAGTAAAACAGTCAGGAGCATATAAAGAGGCTTAGTAATAAATTTGGAAAACACCGCAATTAATCTCTGTTTGTATGGATTCTTACAAAGTTCAGAAACCCAAAAGATGTAGGGGAGCTGATTGTTTTCATTATCCGCTTTGATGCCAAAGGATGCTAAAACAGAAATTTGATTTTTAATAATCTCCTACCATGATGGTGTAGTGGGAGTAATATATATAGGGTTTCCTGATAAACTATTAATCCCTATCTCCTTTACCATTTAGTCCAAAACAGTAAATTGCTAGAGGCTTCGTCTACAGGAATTATGACGTAATTTTCGCTTTTTATGCTGATAGGAGATAAAAGATACATTAAAATGAAATGATTTTCCCTGGAGGTTTCCTTATTTTAACATCAAAACTATCACCGTGTATCATCCGTACACATGATATTGGTACCAGGATTGGTTTTCGTTTAAATTTCAATGCAATATACCATAAGTGTACGGGGGTACCAGTGTATAGGCACTTAGTAGCTATAAACTGGATCCACGTACACTAATGGTAACCGTCATTAAAATTTAAACGAAAACCAGTCTTGGTACTATATCCCGTGTTCGGATGATACACGGTGACTATTATTTTGTCCAAAACCTAGGAAGTTCTACAAAGAATTTTCTGTAAGCTTGTCAGGTCTTGTAATTTCACCTATACAAGATATGCATTCAATAAAAGGTGGGAGTTAGAAAGCAAATCTCCACTGAACTAGCGAAAACCAGAGGAGTTTCGAAATCTGACACAAATTCAAAAATGTCACGAGCATGCCACCCTAACTGTTGTTTATGTGTTTGTTACTTTGTTAGCTTTCGTTTTTTGTATATGTCTGTCAACATCTTCTGTTGAGGTTTACAGAAAACAAAATCAACGGTACCAAATTTGACTATGTTTAATTTTACAGGATTATGCAGAAGTAACAGGTAATAATTAAATCGGTGTAAGAAATGACAACATCGAGGAGATAAAATAGTCACAGTACTTAACTAATGAGGGTGTGAGGTTATTAGAAGGTTTGAGGAGGATGGGAGATAGTGCTTTTTTTGGTGAAAGACAGATTGGAGGTGCGATATGGTTGGCTAGGAGGTGATTGAAACGAGAATGGAAACCCGAAAAATTCGAGTGAGCCCCTGTCCAATCCTTATGAAAGACACAGAATTTTTACAGTTACTGCTTTGGTATTGCAAACATAATATCTGACACGCTTAAGGTAGATAGACACTTATATTAATATCCATATTCGAAATCTGTAATAAAAAGTATGGGTCACCATGGTCGTTTTTTCTAGAATTGGGGTCCAAGTTAGCTAATTTTTAGCCATTTTCGCCTTAATTTACATAGAATGCACGGGAAAAATATGGAAAGGTAATTTCCAGCTGAATAGAAAGGAAACTTTAATCCATGGGAATTTTCTATATTTTTGTAAATAGATAATTTATAATATGATCTATTGATTACAATGATAAAATGTGTATGTCACCATGCTTTTAACGGAGATATTTTTTGAAGTGTCTGAATAAAACAGTAATTGCGGGAAAAAGGGAAGTAATTCGCGGTAAAATGTGCAAAAATATGACGTTTCACATTTGTCAGTCCATTATGACGTCATAAAGGAAAAGCTGTCAATACTGTTCCGGCTAGAAAATCAAGGTGTCAAACCACTAATTCAGCCAATCAGCGCTTAGAACAAATGAAAAAATAGCTCTTTTAGAATCTAAATATAACTTTGAATTGTTGCACCTTTAAAAATAAATGTCGGAATGAAACAAATGATACACCTGTTTGAACATTGATGTGTCAGGCTTATTTTGAGACCAAGGTTAATTGACTAGAATGATCCTTTGAGTACTCATCATAGGGGTTTTCCGGTATACTATCAATGCGTAATGTTTAGGCCGTAATCGTGTATATTTATAGATAGGGGTTTTCCAACCTTCGGAACTCTCTTGGAAGGCTTTAAAGGTATGCTGAAATTTTGATATGATGTTGACGAGATATGCACCTTTCGGAAAATATACAGGTTAAACTTAAGAAAAATTGTCCAGACAGATTTGAATATGGGGAATTTCAGTTGAAAATGTTAAAGAAATGAATTCGTGGTTTCTAACCTTAACACAAAAGATGCGAAAATTTTGAAACATGTCATAAAAAGTTGTTGATAGCCGGAATTGATGCAAAACATGTATGTTTGATGAATTTGAGGTAAAAATTGAAGTTTTAGCCAGCTGGTGCCACAATTTTGGCCAAAAACAGTCGTTATGTAATATTTCTGTATTTTGACACTGAAATGCCATTTTTAGGCCATTTTCATGATTTTGTGCAAAATTAGAAGGGTAAGCTGGGTACAATTGTTTAAAAACATCAAATGTAGGCTGATTTTACACAGGAATTTTTCAATGTTTACAAATTTCATGTCTTCGGTGTCGCAAACAAAAGCGACAACTCTGACTGAGATGCCTTATATAAAAATCTGTCTGATTTGTATACAATAATTTTTTTAAGCAGGAATGGTGCTTGTATATGCAGTTTGGTGTAAACATGAACCTCAGAAATAAAAAATATCATGCTGTTCCTCTACTAAACAGTGTAAAATTGTCATTTTAGGGTCCACATTGTCAAAACAAGAGCAAAGTCAAAATTTTATTATCTGATTTTGGGACAAGATTTTGAATTTGCCACCCTTTTCATAAATTTGCATTTATTTATTATGTTATTTTCTTTATATATTATATATTTAATCACCCGAAGGAAAATAAATGCACTTGGATGGATTTTCAGTAGTTTTAATACTACCATTGTACCTATTCATATCAGGCTTTTCGGGTAACTCACAAACCTAATATTCTTCATAAGCTCAAAAAATAAACAAAACTGGTTTTCCCCTGTCTTCTTGACCTTTCTAAATCATTTTCTGCATTTAAAATGCTATTTGTATGACCACAACCAAAGGAAAGACCATTTCAAGTCCCAAAATTTACCCCAGAAGCACCTTCTCAAATTTGGGGGAGGGTGACATTTTGTAGCATGATTTCATAATTTTCAAGGTAGCTGTGAACATTTGCAGCCTTGTTTTGATAGAAAAATACTCTAAGGGATAAGTATTAAACATGGGTTGAGAATTCATTACACAAAAGAAGTATATTTTGTTTTGGGTCCATGTTTAACATCTATGAGTGATTGTGCCTGATCAAAGCACTGAAAACACTAAATCTGTGACTTTTTGAATAGTGATGAAAAGGAGGAAAAAATTTGGAAAAGGATGTTATTTTCTGT
>MJUU01044542.1:18393-36144 GCA_002080025.1 Modiolus philippinarum | reverse complement strand
TTGCACCTTTAAAAATAAATGTCGGAATGAAACAAATGATACACCTGTTTGAACATTGATGTGTCAGGCTTATTTTGAGACCAAGGTTAATTGACTAGAATGATCCTTTGAGTACTCATCATAGGGGTTTTCCGGTATACTATCAATGCGTAATGTTTAGGCCGTAATCGTGTATATTTATAGATAGGGTTTTTCCAACCTTCGGAACTCTCTTGGAAGGCTTTAAAGGTATGCTGAAATTTTGATATGATGTTGACGAGATATGCACCTTTCGGAAAATATATGGTTTCATACAGGTTAAACTTAAGATAAATTGTCCAGACAGATTTGAATATGGGGAATTTCAGTTGAAAATGTTAAAGAAATGAATTGGTGGTTTCTAACTTTAAACCTAACCCGTATCCGACTCCTTATTTTTTAAATGCGCGAATGAATTGCGCAGCGCAACATTGTCTATCTACCTTAATTGAACCAACGAAAACGAAAAAGCTTTTGATTTATGTCTTGATTTAATGGGATTACTCAGCTTAAGTACTATCAAGACTATTTTTTGTATTAAGGTAGATCGGTAGTCTTCCGCCATTTTGAATTTGTTATTTATGCTGTTATGGTATTATCTGCCTTTTTAAATATGCAAATATTTTTATTTGTAATCAATCAATCAATATTATATCCATAATACAAAATGCAAAGGACTACATGGACTTGATTTCACATGTCTTTATCTAATTAGACGAGGTATGATAACTTGATAATTAAATAAATTAGAAGAGGATTTTTGAAAAAGGGAGATAATCTGATAAAAATATTTTACATAGATATCACTATGAAAATTCACATTTTACAAATTAAATGGAAAACAAAGTCGGTGACCCCCATTTTTCTTTATATTTTTTGAAAGTATNATATGATGTTGACGAGATATGCACCTTTCGGAAAATATGTGGTTTCATACAGGTTAAACTTAAGATAAATTGTCCAGACAGATTTGAATATGGGGAATTTCAGTTGAAAATGTTAAAGAAATGAATTGGTGGTTTCTAACCTCAAACCTAACCCGTATCCGACTCCTTATTTTTTAAATGCGCGAATGAATTGCGCAGCGCAACATTGTCTATCTACCTTAATTGAACCAACGAAAACGAAAAAGCTTTTGATTTATGTCTTGATTTAATGGGATTACTCAGCTTAAGTACTATCAAGTCTATTTTTTGTTTTAACAGTCACATTTTTTCGACTTTGGTTCTTTTTCACGGATAAATTTAGATCAATAAAAGAGCACTCAATCGTAAGATAAGCCCATTCATAATTCACATGCCCGTAATCTCTTACCCAATATTCAAAAAACAATCCCTCTAATCTCTAACCCAATCTTTCAGAAACAATAAACAAAACGATGTCATGTAGACTTTGTTTATTCTGGCTTTTAAGGGACTTGAAACAGATCTGAAAGTATATATATTTAGAACTATGATACATTTTGTCCTCTCGCGCATGTCAAGGATAAAAGATTATTTATTGACTTAATCTACAAATTGAGAAACAACCAACCTATTATTTTATTTGTTGATTTTGAGAGTCATAAAAATTGAAATAAATGAACAATAGCTTAACTTTCTCTCAAGATGTCAATTGAAAATCAATATAAAGATTAGTAGTTGAAATGGTTTTCTTGCTTAGATACTTATATGTACTGTATGCCGGATCAATGTCAGTTTGTTTAAGGAGATTTAGCAGTGATCCTATTCATAATAAAGGAGTGGAAAAGATATATAGGAACAGACAGAATACCTGTGTATCTCATTTTACTGGATAGATAACTAAATTCCATCATGAAGAGCTAATACAAGGGACTACGGGATAGCATTCTATACGCAATTCCACCTTTATTGCTTCATAATAGTTAAAACATGGCCAATATATGATTTAATTGGTTGAAACTCAGATAAACATGACAGACCACACGGAAAAAGGAAGATTTGGAAAGAAAATAGACGTGAGATGTAGATGGAAATGAGACTTGCAACATAATTAAAAAGGATCAAGCAATGTATCTCTTTGTGATTTTTGCATGAACTCATCCATGAACAACAATGCCACCTAACTTTATCACTATCTTAGCTTTTTGATTATTTTCGTTTCATTAAGTTCTCTGTTTTAACGTCAACCCTTTAGTTTTCTTGCTTAAATTTTATTTTCAAAGCTTTGTACTTCCAGGTCGTTCTCCAAACGCTTTACTTCTTTTTACGTTAATGCGTATCTAAACCGATCCGATCTTAACTTCATTATTGTAACTCATTATTCTCTTTACTTAATCATCACATCTAGCTCTTTACTCTTCACTTTTACTACTTTCCTCTTTTTTAAGTCCTTTTTTCTATCACATCAATGTTAGTAACTCAGATTTTTCAACTTCTTCACAGCATGTAGCTCCTAAATCAAAGCTACTCTCTAAGTTGTTCATGTCTCCACTTTCGAGTTTACATTTCCCTGACAATTTCTTTGCTTTAACGTTTCTCGTTTAGCTCTGTAAAATTTATCGTTACTTGTTATTGTCACCTTTCTTGTTTCTCATAAGATTAGGTGGAGCCTCATGTAAACTGTTTACTGACATACATCATGATTCTTTACCAAACCCCTCGGACAGTTTTGAGTTTGATTTTTCTTCTGTAGTGCGACAGTGTTTCATCTTTAAAAATTAAGTTTTACCTTTTTTTCTTCTTTTTAAAGATTGTGGATATTGAGTTAGACGGTCGACATCACGATCTTTTTTGCAAGTTTTTCTTCAAGCTTTGTGTGTTTTCCTACCTCAATTAGGCTAATTATTGGCTGACGAACAGTCTACTACGATTTCAAAATTGCGACGTTCCCTAGAATACAAACGAACAGCGATTGTTTTGGATATATCAAACCACAGATTGCTCAAGCCTACCAGCACATCAGCCAACCTGATTACCGGACATCTATCAAAATCCAATTCTCCAATAAGGGCTTAAGCGCTACAAGTCTTGCAAACATTCTACACAGCCAAACAATGACATCATATATTCAATATATTCATTAACAGGTTACCTAAATATCATAGACAACCTTTAACTACAAGATATCCTGCAAAAACGATGAAAATGCCGTTAACCGTAGTACATAAATGGAAGGTGTTGTCATAAAGTCATTAATTATTAATTGCATACGGCGCTTGAAAACAACAATGAAATAAAAACAAATCGCAGAATATTTTAAGATCCCTTGTTGTAAAACCTCTGACCAACTTCCATGAACATTACGTCGATTTCCTTGCAGTAAAAGCTTATAACAACATACCTGAATTGAGAACGAAATCCCGCCCACACGTATTTTACTCAATTTTTTTCGAATGTGTATTCGAGTCAAATTGGCTGAATCCGAATTTGAATTATTCAGTCTGAAATTACAGCACATTAAAAATTCCTTGAAACAGTTAAAAATCAGTAAAAATTAAAAAAAAAATAATAATAAATTTACCGATTCACTGCTATGTAAAACAATATCAAGCTGGCTTTTTAAGAAGGCGGCTTGTTTACACGTTTATTTGTCACAAAGTCATCAATATCATTTCTAAAAAGAGATTTTTAAGATCTGTTTTTATCACGATTAATTTAGAGATGTTATTTCAATTCTTTGGACGTAGCAAGGTAGTAATCAGGAGAAGATATAATTTTTTTCAAAAAATATCATAATAGAAATTGAAACGTTCGGTTCGTGCGCAGAATCATATGAAAAGTAAAAATGGGGATTATGTTGAAATAGAAAAAAAATGTTTGTTTACCTTCTTGACTAACAATTATTTAAATCAGGAAGAAGTCTTTTCATAGTTCTGTTGCAAGTTTTCTTAAGGATGTATTCTTCTCATGTTTCAGTCTCGTTAAAATCTCGTTTGGAAATAATTTTAAAATTATTTATAGTTTATGTACAATAGCATTGAATTATAAAAAAGTATTTTTATCTTTAAATTGTGTCCAAAAATTAATCATTTCTATCAAGTAGTTTCAGAGTAATCTTAAATTCAAGATTTATGCCCTAATTGGGAGATGGATTTATGTCAAATTTTCACAAAATGGTGGTTGAGTTAGAAAAAGACATTTCATGAAAAAAAAATATGCACTTAAGATATACTTTTGCTTGTTTAAAACAGCGTTATATATTTTTGCAATAAAAAAAATCAAAAAAGAAATGAAATTAAAACAATTAGCTGTTTGAAAATTTTAGAAAATCTGCATTTTTAGGGAAATATGGAAATGCTGAAATTTGCCCTAAAAAGCATAAAAATTGGACAAAACTTGCTTATATCAACATCAACATATAATTTTTGGGGGTTGAATTTGTTTATTTTTTCTATTTACAGCTTTTCAGAAAGTATGAGAAAAGGTTATATACTCTAAGCTAGATTTTTTTCCATGAAAATAGTCAAAAATGGGCGAAAATGCCTATAAATGAGCAAAAGTGCTAAAATTGGTCACTTTCAAACATATGTAGCAAAATAATTTGCACAGAAATCGGTGAATTTTTCTTTATATATTGACTCTATAGGGCTAGAACATTGCAAAAATCAAGGTTTGAAAAAAAAGTTAAATACCTTAGAATTTTGGCTCCTCACCAGGGTACATCCTTACCAAAATCTACTACAGAACAGTGCCATCAAATAACCCACACTATTACGGGTATTGCGCGATTTCGAAATTGATAGCTTTAAAGCTTAACCACCTAATTGCACTTACTCCTCTTCCCAATCCAATCACAGTTCGGCCGAACACGTATTAACTGGTTACCTAGATATCATTGACAACTTCAAACTACGAGATATCCTAAAAACGCCCAAAATTCCTTGGAAGTTATTGTCAGAAAGGACCAGGTCCATTTAGTCATTAATTGTTAATTGCATCCAACGCTTGAAAACAACAATGAAATAAAACCTCTGACCAACTTCAATAAATATTACGTCGATTTCCCTGCGGAAAAAGCTTTAACAACATACTGTTTGTGTATAAGAACCACCATTTTGTATTCTTGTCAGGAAATGGATATTCACAGTTCACCAGAAAACCCTACCAATACACCTCCTGCAATTTCGAGGGGGAGGAAATCTATAAAAATCACACTTCAGTTTTAGCATCCATTGGCATCAAAGCCTATAGTGAAAACAATCATCTCTCTTACATCTATAAGGTACATAAACTTTATAAGAATCCATACAGAGATTCATTGCACAACTAAACCTCTGTCACAGCTCCTCTCCATTTTATTGACCATAGTCAGAAATGGCCTGAAAAATTACTGTGATACAGCTTACTCCAGGAGTGGCATGAATTAATTTTGGATTTTCTACAATTCCAAAGATCTCTTTGAACAGCTATCATCTACAAGGTTCACCCTTTTCAATATCACTCAATGATTTGAGTTTTCTACTCTTTATACGACCCTGCCTCTCAATAAGTTGAAAACAGTGTAATTGCTGATTTAATACATCAGTAGTTCTTCATTTAAATGGAGAACACAGATACACCTTTTTTGTTGTAGGATAAGACAAAACATCATTTGTTAACAACCACACTTTTTCAAACAAGAAGTACACTGAGACTGTGTAGTGAAATAAAGTAAGTGAGAACCGAACCGTCAGTCTAGAACGAATAATCCAACTACAATGGCAACCTTGGAAAGTAGAGAAACAAAGACATAACTTGAGTACAGCACAGAAAAGGAAAATGAAGACATACACAAGTACTAAGATGAACGGCATGGACCCATTGAAAACCATAGGTGAGAACAGGTGCGAAGGTAGAGTTAGTATATTCTGCTTCGTATAAGACACCCGCCGTGTTGATCATGTCAAATCCAGCACTAAGGTCAAATCCGGTAGCGGAAACAACAATCTTGATCTTTTAAAGGGAAATTTCTGTTGTCATCTGCCGGATCAAAATCGTGAAGTCGATAATGAAAATTCTGGAGTGATGACTTCAAGTAATGGGTAACATCCCTTTATTGTAAGTAGCCTATTTGTGAGCAACCGGGCTCTATCAACGAAGTCACTGTATCGACCACAGACCCTTGAGAGGCGAATGAGTTTGGGAGTTGTCAACTCCATATGGCCGTGTATTTTGAAATGTTACAACAAAGAAGAGGTATGTTGACTTTTGAAAAACAGATATCATCGCGTTTGTCATATAGCTTAGTGTGTAGTCTACCTCTGTTGTCAATTTCAAGATGAAGGTCAAAGAATGAGACTGATGTGGAAGTGTGTGTGGTCTGTTTAATTTGAAGCTCTTTTGGATGGAGCAAATGGAGAAATCCCAAAATGCAAGAATTTTTGATCGACAATATATTTGTCGAATTTGTAGGACGGGTTTCACAACAAACAATTGAGATTCCTATTGAAACTCACTGTGCGCTACTTTTAGTTGGCCTTTTCCTATACTCGTATGCACCCAAGTTTATACAAGGGCTTACACAGTGAAAACAAAAACAACAACATGCACATCAAGAGGTCACTTCAAACACATGGTAAAAGCAAGCTATCGAACAAAAAAACTTTTGTTGTTTTTCATCGTGAAGTCACCATGATACCTTCAACAGACTTTTCGTGATACCCCATAGTATGTTCCTAATAGCCCTTAGATAAAGCTGGTCAGAATAACATTTTGAAATGAAAAAAGCCAAAACTTGAAAGTATGATAGTATATCCATATGAAAAAAGTACACCATAACTGAAATATTTATAGAGCATATGTCTTTGTAACGGTAACCCTTTTTTTTTACTTACACCACACTACAGACGGGAAAAATTCCACTCTTTACTAAACAATTAAATGATATGGAGTAAATGCACATGAGATAACGTCTGTACAAATAAATGATAAAACAAATCAATGGAACAACACATTTATTGTTTGCTTTAAGACGACATGATGCCTTCATCAATGAGCATTTCTCATAATTTGCAATAAATTCAAGACAATCTATAGCACGGCTTGGTTGATTTCATTGCCATATGCTTTACGACACTACATCCACGAATTTACTTCCTCATTTGGTGAAAGATCTTCAACACGAAAACATTTCAAATAATATTAAGACTGGTTTTGGTTTGCATTCCTGCTGCATGTTTTAATTGATAACAGTCATATAGAATTGGGAAACCAAGTATTCCAGCAGACAAGAGAGACATTTTCTAATATGGTACAAAAGCAAGGTTTTTAAAGAAACCGCCAAAAAATCTTAGACGAAATTTATTTAGCCAAATAACAATTATGCAAAGTGAAACATTATTTCAAAACTGTTGAAAAATAATCAACTTTAATTGATATTTAAACATATCCATTGCAGGTACTGTTTTCAAATGTGAAAATCTTCTTGTTCTTGATGTCAAATTTTACAAATGCTTTATCAAGTATGCGTTTTAAGTTGGTTTCAAATTCATCCCAGTCAGCCTTTGGACAAAATCTGGACCTTCAAGCATCCACTCTTTTTTTAGATATTTGAACAGCACTTCGATGCCAAAATGTTTGTATTTATGATAATTAAAAGAATTAAACAAAAAATGAAACTTGATATTTAGGACTAATCCATTCTGAAAGTGATACAGGTGTATTAAAACTGTCAATTTCACTTGCCGAGGCCACGTGTCAGGCACCTCGAATTTTACATTGACCTTACACGTCATAATCAAGGTTTAATATTGGTAAACCACAAGGCTGTTTTAAAGTCATTATATGCCCTCCTTTCCTTTTAAAAAAATCAGTTGTATAGACATCAGAGTGAATACGGATGTCTTCTCCTTGGCAGACTGATTTGCTGTTTTATTATGCCTTTATGTGGATTTAATATATTTTGATAAACAGCTGGGTAAATGAGCTCAAGTCGTTGACCTTTTATCTATTTTAGGCATATATCTTGTTCGCCAAATTTATGGGTATTTAAATATTCGTGTTTAGAAATTCAATAAGATGAAGTACAGTCAGTTTCCTGTCCTTTTCTTAAAATGAAGTTTTATCACATTTATATTTTATATGACGAGACCAGTATAATGAAAACTGTCTATAAACTTTAACTTTTTGAGACTAAAACATTTGTAAGGTTTTAATGGGTATTTGGTAAATACGGATATAGAATGAAAGAGTAAGCCTTAAAAAATGACGAAAAATTAGGGTTTCAGTGAGTTTCAAGGGTAGGGGGTATTTTTTGTCTTTCAATAAATCGTTGCCAGAACTGAATTAATACAACAGATATAGCTTCATGTTATATTTTGGTAGGTTACAGATTAAGTATGTTTTGTTTTTGAAGGTTACAGATTTAGTATTTCCGGTTTTGAAAGGTTACAACTATAGCGCGTTCAGTTTTTGGCATGTTATAGCTTTAGTATGTTTTGTTAAGGCAGGTTACAGTTTTAGTATGTTTTGTTTTGCAAGGTTACAGCTTTAAGGGAGTATGAATGTCAGATTTCAGAAACATTCGATATCCTCGGGTTTTATCCACTCAAACAGGATTAATTTATTTGCACATGGATCATATGTTCTTGGTCATAGGTCACTTTAACATGCATAAAATAGACAATATGCAAACTTTTATCAACTTCAAATTATATTTTCACATATTTTAAGGCATATAAACAGCTAATGGAAAATGAAGGAAAATTACAGAGAGAACTGTTTCCCGCCAAAATTTTGATGTCTTATAGCTACAAAATTCTTGCATGGATTTTCAAATTTTTTTTGCTAATGTTGTTCCACTAGCAAAGTTCTTCAAAACAAAAGGTCAGAATTTTGATTCTAATTACAAAATTTCTGACAGTTGTACTCCCTAAATATGTTCTGTTTTTTTGGCAGCTTACAGATTTAGTTTGTTCAGTTTGGCAGGTTACAACTTTAGTATGTTCTGTTTTGGTAAGTGTAGCCGGACTGACCTAACAATCAACTCGAGCGAGATTTGAACACTCGACTTTCTTGTTAGTCAGTGGCACAACCCAGGAACGATACAAAACAGCCTGATACCAACTGGTCACTCTTTGGGGACAAGGGTGAAATACGACAATGAAAAAGAAGACCAAGCTTTTCTGAACACCATAAAACCTAAACAGAATGTAAACCAACATGTTGGAATTTGGGTGTGAAATAAATAAGATTTAATGATATGACATTTATTTGGTACCAAAATAAATTAACAATGAATGAAAATGATCATGATAATGAAATGACAAAAATACTAGAAAAATAATCTAGTTAAATATGAAAAATATGTAAAGTAAAATGAATAAAGGAGATGTGACATCTTAAATAAATCCTAGACATTTTACTGAATGCAAGAAATCTTCATTGCCAAAAAGTTATCTACCCAATTTTGAGTACTAGTTTTATCCCCATGTTAAACCAAATAGGAAAGAGTGGACCAGATGACTATATAATAAGAAAGTCAACAGCTTGGCTGTTGTGATAAATATATTAGCCGTCTACCTTCATGAAAGGTATGAATCTGGACAAGGTTATATATTTCCTCATAAATTTCTATAATAAACCAATATTAACATCAGAAAGGTAATTTGACAAACTCTAAAATTGGAACTATTTTATACTCCAAATAGATAAGTATAATTAAACTTCATTTTAGTAAATATAAATTGAAAATACATTCAAAACATAAAACAAACCTTTCAGTCTATAAGCCTTAGGAAATGAAAATTGATTTTGTTGAACACAGAAATTAAAGGGGAATAATTTACAAAATAATTCTAATGCTCCTGCCACATTCCTCCCCACTTAAAGATCAAATGTACTCATTTGATCTATAAAATTAAAAATAGATCAGATCAAATTTGTACAAGTTTTAGTGATATTAAAATTAAAAATAACTGAATTTCAAAAATTATTTTATCAATTATTCGAAAAACTATATCATATATGAAAAACAAATTTTAAGATAAAATATATATTTACAATGTCAATACTAAATTAAATTATATAGAAGTGTTACTCTTCTTCATATGTTTATTGCGGATTATTCTTCTTGTCATAGTTGTTGTGTCCATTCCATGATTGAAGCTAAGTTTTTCATCACCTGCCTGCGTTGTAGTAGGTAGTAGATATATAGCCAGTAAAATCGACTGAGCTAATGGAATATTTCTTTGGCTCATTCGGTAAAGTGACTGGCTGAAGTGCTAGAGGTCCCGGGTTCGATCCCCGGAGTTGACATTAGTCAATTTTATAAGGAGATTCATGTTCTCCGGTTACAGTAAATGAAAGCTTAAATATGTTGTGTTTTGATCGGTTAAAGCTTAAGAATGTTCTTTTTGGAAGGTTACAGTTTTAGTATGTTCTGTCGTGATAGGTTAAAGCTACAGTATGATCTGTTTAGTTTGGTTATAGCTTTTGGCAATTAAAGCTCTAGTATGTTCTATTTTGGAATGTTAAAGGTTTTGTGTGAATGGCTTTGGGAAATAACAAAAAGCTTTAGTATGTTTTGTTTTGGCAAGTTACAGCTGAAGTATGTTCTGTTTTGGCAGGTTACAGATTAAGTATGTTCAGTTTAGGCAGATTCCATTGTTTAAATGTTAGCGAAAGCCTTTCGAAAGGTCTACCTACGATTACATCTGACCAACAGGTCACACGGCCTGCTGATGACCTTCAAAATTACAGTGTACATCATGTCGCAGCAATATATATCCTTTTCATATTTATACCATATTAGGTCCTTAAAATATTGATTAATGAATATATTATGAAGACAATCTGATGTTTGGAAAGCTTATGTTTTGAAGTTGCATTTATCAAAATGTTACACAATTTGTTGGAAAAATGTAGGCGTTTGCATTAAAACATATTATATGCCACTTGACTATCAAAGGCATTAAAACAGACACTTGAGACAGACATTGAAGTAAAAGGGTCCTGTACGTGCCCTTTTTGAATGATTTTGATTACACATTACCATTTCTTTAATATTGCACTAAACCAACAATACTAAATCTACAAAATTAATAACCTAATAAAAACAAATCGGTATTTTTACCTGTAAGATACATTTAAAGGATTTGGAGTACATGCACATGAGTCTCTAAAATACATGGCATAAATATTTCGTACAGGAAATGATCATATCCGGAAATGGTGTCTATTTTTATGTATATTCATTACATTTTATTTAGAAAGGAATCGTCTGAATCTATTGACTCAATAACGAAAACGCTTTCATTGCTATTAAACACGGATTTGGTCTTACCAGATTTTCCTAATTCTTTTCCACACTCCCCAGATGTGAACTTACCCTTTCTAAGAAGCAATATACCTACCTCTCCTGCCTATGGAGTATGCATTTCACTGTTGATTCGTTACTGTCGAGCATGTAGTTTATACAGTGACTTCTTTAATTAAACACAAACACTGTCCCAAAAGCATCTAAGTCAGCCTTTGTAACTTTCATCCCTCCAGAAAATATATGGCCATCGCCATGACATCATTGAAAGATATGATGTGTCGGTGTCTCTATTGAAAACGGAAATTTTCAGCTAGATTTCACGTCTTCATAGATAGAGCAAAACAAGTTTCGACTTGATCCTTCATTAACCAACTGAAAGTGTGGGACTAGTGGAGCACCTGATGTCACCTTATTTTTTCATTGGAGATCACACTATATTTGCCTTAGTTCTGATTGTACATTTGTAACGTTTACATTTTCGTGCTTTGTGACTGTCTCATGTGTTTGTTTTTTCTTTGTTTTTCTGTGTTCTCGTTTTTGCCATGCATATGGACTTTGATTTTTGTAACAACCGCATCTCTTGTTCCTATCTAGATAGTCTTTATTTCTAGAAACTGTGTAGGAGACCTTATTTGACATGTTAATGTTTATTTTTATAAATATAACAAATGATATTGCGCGGTTATGCGGATGTAAACTTGGATTCTATTGGCTGATTAACCACCTGCTAAATAACCATGTCCGCCCTACACATGGCAATCAATAATCATGATAATGTAATGTTTCACCTACATGTAGACCAAAGTCATTCAAAAGCGTACATATAAGAATTGTACATAAGGACAAAATTCACAAACATGCAGTAAGCATGGATAAATAAACATATCGTAATTAAAGTTTAACATAGTTTACTTCCACGTAATGTAAAACTAATTTTAGCCTGATATTTACAGTAAAAAATACATCTATACTTGAAGTAACATGTAAATTATATGAAATATTTTATTTGCATTCATTTTCAAAGGTTTTCGCTCCATGTATTACGAAAACGCCATGTAAACTTTATACAACATGAAAAATCAATACATCATTCGGCTGTGTATTGTCCAGAGTACGCGGTCAGTCGACATAGCGTTTATGTGTATAATCGTGTAGTTTAATGTAGGCCATTTTGTAATTATCGTTTTCTTAGTTAAACACAAACAGGTTTGATACCCGCACAAAAATGTTATCATGCATTGAACCAACTAATATGATTATTTAGATAGTGTCGAAAATGGTTGAACGGCGCGACCTGAAGGTCGCTTGCCGTACAACGATTTTCGACACTATCTAAATAATCATATTAGTTGGTTCAGTGCATGAGAACTTATAGTGTTCCCGCATATCTACAGGATAGTCTACCCCCTAAAGAAAATGATACGTCCCTTGCAAAATGGAGAGGACTATCCTGTTTCAAATTATAGTTTGACTCTTACCAACTGTAGTTCCTCTCATCACTTATTCCTGCATGGAACACTTTAGATTTAAGAAGTATATCTACTATAAACAGTTTTAGAAGGTCTTTAAGAGTTAACCCAAAGTTCCATTGTGGAACAGTTTTGTTAATAGACAATTAATATTATTCATACTAATAGTGATAAACTTATTTTTATTTTTAATGATAATAACAGGTATATTGACGATATCCTTACTATTGACAATCCCCGGTTTTTAGCTTATGTCTACATGATTTACCCACAACAACTGAAACTTAATAAGGCATACAATGATTCTAAATGCTTCCCTTCTCTGGATATAAGTATCATCATTGACTCTGGTAAAATAAAAACTAAAATTTATGATAAAAGGGATGATTTTGATTTTACTATTACTCATTTCCCCTTTCTTGACGGCGGCGTTCACCTAGCTCCATCCTACGGGGTGTATATATCTCAACTTGTACGACTCGCTGGCATTTGTTCTACCCTTGATGATTTTAATGAGCGTAACCTTACTCTAACATCCAAACTTTTAAAACAAGGTTACAAATTTAATAAATTATTAAACACTTTTAAGAAGTTTTACAGAAGATATGATCATTTGATATCTAAATATGACGTGACTCACAAACAGTTAATTACGAAGGGCATTTCTCATCCTCGATTTTATGGAAATATTGTTAAAAAAAGTCAAAAGCTGATAAATTATGCAGAAATACTGGGACGTAACTTACATTCTTTACGTAATAGTGGATATCGACCAGATATTTTGAACAAATCCGCTAAATTTGCTTTGGATTCCGGTGACCTGAAGACTTTACATATATACTGACCTCTCACTGATAATGCCGATGTCTACTGAAATACATGACGACTCTTTACCAAATCATTCGGGGAGTTTCGAGTTTGATTTTTCTTCTTTAGTGCGACAGTGTTTTACCAGCAGACTAGATTCCTTGAGCTAGCCGGCAGTTAAGCTGGGAGCAATCTTTGACCCATCTTTCCAAATTACGTTTTGTCATATGCTTTTCTTTTCCAAGACGGGACAGAAAAAGGGGATGGTTGGGTATCTATAAGCCGGTTTAACCCTACCACTGGCCTCTGCTAGTGCCGGTACCAAGTCCGGCTATCCCGAGTTCCTATCGTTATTTATGTTTGTCTTTTGTTTTCATTATTCTTTTTCTAGTGCAGTTCGCTTGTAGATTGCGGCATGTGATTGTAGTTCCCGGCCATTGTAGGTGTTTACTGTTATCCTGTTTTTTTGTAAGTTGAGTTATAGCTACAGTGGTTTAAATTACATCTTATTTGGATTTTGTATCAAAGACAATCGTAGATGCTTATGTGGTGCAGATTGTGAAAATGGAAGTCATTTTTTTCTGTTATATGTCCAGTTGATAACAAAATTCGACAGAGTTTTCTTGTAACTCTTAGAATTTATGGAAATATGGATATAAATATAATTCTCTGTGGAAATACTGATAATACTACTGTGCAAAATTCATGAAAATATAATAAATAGTCAAACATGTCATTTCTGATTGTCTTACGAGAAAGCAATAGACTGTTTACGTTTCATAAAAAATGTTTTGTTAAACTGGGTGAACGTCAAATCCCTAAGGATCGTTACGAAAGTCGCTACACAGGTCATTACTGAATACATGATACATGTACAAGGTAAGACTTGTAAAGAATGTTTCTGTTTGGAGCATCTGAAAGTACGTGGTTTCGTACCTATTCGGTTAGTGTAGCTACACCTGGAAGTGCAGAAATTTAGTAGCAATAAAACTAGGATAAAGACAAAATTTTACCTTCCTTAATCAAACTCACAGTCAAGAATTAGCCAAAGCCTTTTAATGCCAAAGTTTTTTTTAAGACAACAAGTATAAGCTTTTCAAAAAAGATAGTCTCCTCTTAGCTAGTTTTAATTCAAACTGTTATTTTCAAAAATGTAAAAGTTTGATACCCTAATATAGGAATATGAAATTAATTTTGGTTTTAAGGCTTTTACTTTCAATACTTACGCATTTTTAAGGTTTGATGATCAGACGTCTGAAAACTGTAATGTTGTTTATGCATTAATTTTTGGTCATTGATTCTTGACAATTCATTATTTACAAAGCAATATCATGAAGATATCATTTTTAGTGTGTACGACATGGACCTAAATGCAAAGTTTATCAAAAAGCCAGTCAACCATGAAATGTAGGTCATTGACAACAAATTGAAGTTCTCATAAAGGTGAATATTATGGTGAAGTATCAAAAACGTATAGTTTGGGAGAAATGAACTGAAACTCAAAATCTAACCAAAGTTGCTCAATCATGAAATGTAGGTCATGGACACCTAAATGTTGATGCTTTGGGTAGCACTCATTTGGGTGAATACTATGGTCCATAGGCTGGAATAACCCCCGCGACCCCCCCCCCTCCCCCACTTATGAACCCCTCCAATATTATTCAGTCCTTCTATATCCCCTCTTCAAAATTAAACATATTAACATAAGAATAACCTGCACGCAATGTTGGAACAGCCCTCCCCCTTTTTAGACCCATGCAACCAAATTTTGGAAAATAACGTTTTTGATAAAAGTTTTTCTTTCAATTGCTTCAAATTGTTGATTGTACCTCTCAGTTATGAAAAATTGGTATAGAATGATAGCCTATGGTATCAGCATTACAAATATTTCACATAAGTACCATTTCCTTACCAAATATGCTATAAAAATTGAAAGACCTTACCCCTACCCCTTCGAACTGTTGACGTAAATTTTAAGATTTTTTTCGAATTTGTGTAAATTCAATGGTCCTTAGAAACCAGCATGTTATTCATTTCATAATTCTTGGAATTGTTTGTAGTCTTTTAATGTCCTTTCTTAAAAATTAAGCATGTTAATAAAATGTTAATGTTTTGAATGACCAAACTATCACTTTTAAATAGAAAATTAAAACACATCTTCGAATATTTTCGATTTCGACACAGTTTTGTCCCTTTTTTGCCTAGTCTTATTCTGACTGGTTCAAATTCATAAAAAGTTGTATAAATAACTAAATACCGAAGTTACTGTGAATTTAATTTCTGCATATGCGCATTTCGACAACTTATGTCTCTTCAGTGCAGATAAAAGCTAAATGTCTTCTATAAAATAGAAGAACATAATGCCTTCTTTACAACTGGTACAAATTTTGGCAATTTTGAAGTATTAAACACTTCCTGCTTCCATAAAACTTACCCCAACCCAAAATAATTTACCCTAAAATTGTCAATTTTTTGTCTATGATCGAATAAAAATAACAAGATCACGCAAATTGTGTGTTGTATATGTCAATGTGGCATGAATTATATTGTGATTTTGTATTTTAACAGCCATTTGTTGACTTAAACTCAATATTTAGCCCGAAATTGATGAAGAATGGGCATTTTCTACATTTCAGATTTGTCCAAAGTTCACTGCTAAATCATTATACATGCCAAATCTGGAGGATATATCTGCAGATATTGTTCTGAGGGATATATAAGTTGTCTTAAAACATTGCTTAGAAAAACAAGGAGTGTTTAATGTGACTCTGAATACCGGAAATCTCAACCTTACCCCAACAAATTCTCCCTTAAATTATATTTTTTTTCTCTATGTTCGCATAAAAATAACCAGATTACGAAAAATGTGCGCTGTATATGACAAAGTTGCATGAATTACTTCATAATTTGTTATTTTAACAGCCATTTGTCGACTTACACTCAATAGTTTGCAAAAAATTAATGAAAAATGGGAATTTTCACCATTTAAGATTTTTCCGAAGTCCACTGTTAAATCGTTATATATATATATATATATATATCAAATCCGGAGTATACATCTGCAGATTTGCCATCTAAATGATCAAAGCGACACATAAGTTGTCTTAAAACATTGTTTAGAAAAATCAAAGAGTGTTAAATGTGACTATCTTACCCTATCCTAACAATTTTTCCCTTAAATTGTAATTTTTTTGTCTATATTCATATAAAAATAAGCAAAACAAGCAAAGGCTGCATCGCATATAGAAATGTTGCATTAAACTTATCCTCTTTTGTCATATTAAGTCGCACTTGTCAGGTTAAACTCAATAATTTGTATAAAATTGATGAAAATGGGAATTTTCAGCATTTCAGAATTGCCCAAAATTCACTTTAAAATAGTTATATGTGACAAATCTGGAGGATTTATCTGCAGGTATGCCAATTCATTATTCTAAACGATACATAAGTTATCTAAAAACAATGTTTAGAAAAACCAGGAGTGTTCAATGCAACTCTTATAGCGAAAATTTTACCCCTACCCCAAGAAAATGATGCTTAAAAATTTCAAAATTATGGATGTCTGTACATATATATGAACAAAACATACTAGTATTTTTACTTTCGTTTAAAACATGCATTCGATATATTGCAATATACATTTTTAACGCCAAAATACGGGTAAAATTGAATATTTTGGGCGATTTTTGTGAAAAATGAGAATTTTCAGCATTTCGGAATGTTATAATATTCAAAGTTGAATTGTTGTATAACTGCCCATAAACCACGCACATGATCTTATTGGTGATGTATGAGAGTCTCTGTGTATATATGTCTTTGAAATGTTATTTAATTGGATTTTTTACAATGTTTAAGCTTTTCAAGCTGAATAAAAAGAAATAAATTGTGTTGAAAAAAAATTGGGAGGGGAGGGGTAATATGTTTGCAATTTATGAGAGTTTAGTAAGGCACAAATGTTCAAAAGCATACTTTCTAAAAGCTAAGATATAATGAAATGATATTTCATCAACTTTTTTACGTTATATACCAAATTCGTGAAGTTTTTACATCTCTAAGTCAAAACAGAAATAAGATAAATGGTAACAAATTTCAGTACATCTAACTTATCTACAGAAAAATTATGGAGCTTGAAAGATGAAATTACACGTTAAAACTAAAATACAAGAATTTTGTGTTGTGTACTCTAAAAGTGGCCCTATACTGTATAAGCGTGCAGGTTAACATGTTTTATTTTGAGGAAGAGATATAAAAGGACTGA
>MJUU01044538.1:0-11053 GCA_002080025.1 Modiolus philippinarum | reverse complement strand
CAATCACACGTTTTCGTTCTACGTAATTGTCTTGGCGTATGAATTTAGAAAGGTGAACTTAAATGTAGTTCGGTCAACGTCGTCTATCGAAAAATAAACGACTTCAGAAATTGCTACCGGAAGTAAATTCAACCAATCATATCAGCGTATTCTTATATGCAAATAATATAAAATTATTTAGAATTAAAAGAAGGAGAGGAGAGGATAGAATACGGGACTTTCGTGATATGAACTCTTGTGTAACTGAGGGTAATAATAAACTATTTATGAATTTGAAGTGTAAACTTAAAATTATTCCACGTGACAATTCTTTAACTAAATTTTAATTGACGAAAAATAATCTAAAGCGCTACAATAGATTATATATTAATCACCCTTAGCTCGACAGTTTTCATTAATTAGTTAATTAGTATTAATTAGTTACTAGTATTCCCTCTCAATATATTGAAGTATTGATTTTTTTTTCGTGTAGTAATAGATTTTTTCCGGTTCGAAAACGACTCAAAAGTCCCGTTTTGTATATACATATCACCATTACAAGACAGACACACGTGGGATCCAATCTAATTGTTAGAGTGTACATATCATTCTTGACTCTTATATTTGTATTTCTCCACAGGCTCAGAGCTAAAACCTCTAGAAGCTGGAACGCTTCGACTTTATAGCATGAGGTTTTGTCCTTATGCTCAAAGAACAAGATTGGTGCTAGCTCACAAAAACATAAAGTAAGTAAATTCTATTTGTCCTTATGCTCAAACAACAATTTTTCTGCTAACTCACAAAAATATAAAGTAAGTAAATTCTATTTGTCCTTATGCTCAAAGAACAAGATTGGTGCTAACTCACAAAAATACAAAGTAAGTAAATTCTATAGGTAATATTTTCCAATGGGTCCAAATTGATTAAGCGGGACGCTGGATCGCCCTTTTTGTCAAGGTAAGCGGGAAACCGGATTGCTAGAGAAAACTGCACGGAAAAACGGAAAAAGATGTGGGTGTGAAGCAGGAATTACTAAAAATTTAGCCCATGAACCAGGAAAAGTCGCTAACGTAACCCTGAATCCACTACGTTCCCGTGAGGGTTACAACTTGGTCCAATTACATGAGTAAAGGGACAAAGTAGTAACCCTCACGGAAACTTGAGACCAACTTGTAACCCTCACAGGAACTTGGGACCAAGAAGTAAACCTCACGTGAACGTAGTGGATTGATGGTAACGTTTTCGTATCTTCCTTAAACGGGAAAGTTCAGATGAAGTGACAGGATGTCGGGAAAGGGACCGACCACCATTTAGACCCTCTTCTAAATAACAGCTTTCTGAATGGTTAAAACCATGCAATTATTTTAAATAAGGTGTAGCACCTCTTCATCATTTTCCCATAGCCTGCAATGTAAAATATTTAACTAGTGCATGTAGTGAAAATAATGTTACATGTGTCTCATCTTAAGGTAGATCGACACTAATACCCGGCGCATTCGATTGGCGCATTTGCGAAACATAAGCCGGATGCGGAATTGATTTTCAAGCCGGAATATTCCTTATTTAGCCTTTTCATTGTGAAGTCATCATAGATTAACATACACTTTCTTGCGAATTAGCTCCCTTTTATCGTAATTATTGTCTGTTTCTTAAAGTGTATAAAATATCTCTCTTTATCAAATGTTGACATATATTTTTATCAGCTCAACTTATAGCTGAAATATATACCTCTTAAATGTCAAAAAAAAATTCTGCCTGATTTTTTTATTAGGCTCGAACTACCTTAAACAGGCATCTTTCGTCAAACTCTTATGTACTTCATGCTAGAAATTTCGACAGTCGAAATTCTTATTTGCTGAAAACATTATAAAAAATAAGCTCAAAGGAATCCAAGCAATATAACCTTTTCAACGAATTAATTATTATTCAGCTATCCGGTATCATTTTGAATATGTAACAAGATAACCACTCCATTGGAACTATGTTCTTTCTAATTTCTGTCCTTTTTGCACGTTTCTTGAACAGTGGGAGTAATATAGTTTTTCCTTCATGTAGATGTGAGTTAAAATATTTCTTCTTTCGAGTTATCAAAATTTCCAACTAGCGAGTTTTAGCGAGCATGTTAAAATCGAGATTTTACTGTATTGTATTGCAGTTGTTACAAAAACATAAAAGAAAAATTCTCCCATTTTTCAGGTTTGAGACAATAAATGTAGATTTGAAAGAGAAGCCTGACTGGTTTCTGGAAAGAAACCCACTTGGACTGGTTCCAGTGTTAGAACAGGATGGAAAGATTGTTTATGAATCCATCGTATGTAATGAGTACCTTGAAGACATATACCCCGAGCCAAGTTTGACACCAAAAGACCCATACAGGAGAGCAAGGGACAAGATACTTGTAGAAAGAAATAGCAAGGTAGTACTGATGAGCTTTAAAAAATCTTGACATTATTTGAGGGTGGTAAAGGGTACCGGAAAGTGTCACAGAGCAAAATTTCACAGGTTTCATTGATTTAAAGAGCTTTCAGGTAAAAAAAACTTTAGATAAGATGCATGAATTTCCATAAATGATAATGACTTCTCAAGTTTTCGGCGAATTAAGAACAGCAATATTCCTTGTTTCGTGATTGGCCATTTTTATTACTTGTGTTTCGTTTTCGACAATTTTCAAGCACGTTCTTTCGTGTTGGAGACTCCCCTTATTTTTGTCACGTTTCAGTCATTTTTGTCGCGGAAAGCGAAACATATGCGTAAAAAAATATTGTATAGATCCTTTTGATCAGTGCCATAAAATTTGGTCCGTGGGTACCTTACAGCAAACCATATCTGATGGATCTAAAATCATGTGACCTTTACCTATATTTAACGGTCCAGTGACCGGTTAAGTTTGTCTTTATAAGGTCTGCTTCTCAATAACTGCAAGTGGTGGGTCAATGATATTTGCATGATATACTAGTAATAGGTTGGTATTGGTTAGGACAAATGTACATGCCTGTCTCCCATATGGCTTTTGGTCTTGACCTCCAGTTCACGGTCTAGATACTATGCTGAATTTTACTGGTTAAACCAGTTTCTCGAAAACTATGTTTAACCTGAATTTCTCACTCACTATAAGTGATAAGTCAATGATATTTGGTATATAATTTGGTATGACCTGGTTAATTACAGTCTGCCAAATGGCTTTCGACCTTGACCTTAATTTCACGGTCTAGTGATCGTATAATTTTTTTTTCAAATTTTCTCAATAACTTCAGGTAATAAGTCAATAATATTTGGAATATAGCTTGGTCTTGGTTGCCATATGGTTTTTGATCTTGACCTAAATTCACGGTCCAATGCCCAGGTTTAGTTTGACTTGCTATAACTACAAATGATAAGGCAATGATATTCAGCTTATTGCTATATATTTTTTTTAAGTATATAGCTTGATCTTGGTTAGTACAAGACAGTCTGCCTGGTGCCATGGTCTTGACCTCAATTTTACAGTCTATTGGACATGGTTTAGGCTTTATGATTAGATTAGTTTCTAAGTAACTGTAAGTTGTAGGACAATAGTATGTAGTATATAGCACATTCTTGCTTTGTGCATACCAGTCTTTCATATGACTTTTGACCTTGACCTCAATTTCATGGTCTAATGACCATAACAATTTTCTTTGGTTAGATGTAAGTGGTAGGTCAAAGTTTAACGATTGATCTTGATCTTGGGTAGTACATTAGGGTCCACACTTGATATTTATCCATTTTTTTTGTTTTTCGATTTTATTATCATTTTTACTTTTTATACCCCACCACAAGAAGTGGCAGGTTATAATGAGGTATCTTCAGCCGTCTGTCCGTCCCCTAGGGTTTTCAACTGATAACTTGTGAACTTAATAAGATAATTTATTCAGACTATTTATATGTAAGTTGTTTACCACAAACCCATGTTAGGTAAGAACTCTAAGTATAGTTTTGTATAGTTTTGTTCCTTGAAACTTAGAACTTGTGCAATTTTTTGGGTCTCGACATGTGGAAGAAAGTGCTAACAGTATACAGCTACGTAAGTTTGTCAACAAAACTCAAATTCGAAGTGGTACCGAAGTTAAGCTAGTTTTGAAAATGTTTGATTTGTGAAATTCTTGGGTCTCGAACCAAAAGCTTTGGAACGAAATCGGAAACATTCCTCAAGCATATTATGCAAGTTGATTACCCTAATTGAATTTTTAATTCAGAGAATCAAGTGGTTATGACATCATGCCCTTTTAATGATTAAAAACCGAAATTTCGCAAATTTCGGGGTTCCCGAAAAATTACTTTTGAGTAAGCAAAAAGGCATGCAGTTTCAAATTTTGCAAGCAAATTATTGATTACAACCCACAGCCCAGGTTTAATTACTTGAAGCCATGGAGTTATGCCCCTTGAGTATAAATTCTTTGCGAAATTTTAATATTTTCCAGAAAAAAGGTATCCGCAATTGGTTGTCATTTACATACAGTAAAATATGTCTGTCTTTTATTGTTTTATTATACAGTTTGTTACCAATTATTACAAATTAATGCGATCAAGAATGCAAGACAAAGAAGCTCTGGAGGCCGCCCACGCAAGCCTTGATCCATTGGAACAGGAACTAAAAGAAAGAAAATCCGACTTTTTTGGAGGTAATGTGCCCTTTATGTCTGTGTTTGTTTTGGAGCATTTTTGTCATTCTGCATTTTACATGAATGGCAACGATGACATTCGAAAAGAATCATTTATAGTGATCTATGAGGCCATGAAAAAAAAATTATTGGTTCTCAGGCCCTACCTCATCTAGTTGGAGGCTTGAAAAAAGCCCCTCATTGACCCTATTTTTTGCCATTTCAGTAAGAAAAAATAAAAAATTACCTCCCTCACTACATTTTTGGTGGTTTTACAATGTAAAAAGCTGCCTCATCTATTTTTTGGCAAATAAAAAGAAAAAAAAAACAAACACCTCCCTCCCTAAAGTGGCCTGAGAACCAATTAATTAATTTTGTATGGCCTAAAGGCTTCTAGTACTTTAAAACTCCCTTTTTTACAATCTTCCGCTATATAGGATTTCTATCAGTTGTGCGTCTTTCCCTCGTCACAAGTGATTACCGCTTGATAACCCGACTCTGCTTTGCAGGAAGTTTTAAAATTTAGGAATATTGTTACTATTCATGAAAGACACAACAAACTCGAATTACAATGTGACCAGTATTTGCGTTCCACACGTTTTGCTCTTGAATTACGAAAAATCTCCAAATTTGATGGTTTCCACATGATAACTTGAGTTTCTTGCAAGTAAAGTGTAAATGTTTCGTGAACACTATACTAACTATAAAATACAGACCAGCTTCGATGTTCACCTTTTTATTATATTTTAAGATTTTAAATCTGACATGATAATTCTACCTTGCATTTTATAGAAATTTACTGCATTTATCAAATTCTAACCACTTAAATACTGATGCTTCATTCCGTGTATGGCACTCGGTAGATGTCCTTGATACTGGATTTGGCCTCCTATTTCGATATTTTGGTACTGAGTACTTCTTTTTCGACTACTTTTTGGATTGTGGCTTTCCATAGTATTCTAATCTAATGCTGCTGATGAGAGGTTTCTCCTTTAAACAGGTATACAGCAAAACGAAATTTACTGTTTTTTATGCAACTTTGGTATTTTTGTATTTTGAAGTGAACAAAAATTTAAGCTGACGTAAGCAAATCGTAATCAATAAAAAGATATGGAGTAAATGAACATGAGACAAAGTCTCTACAAATACATGGTATATCCGAGCAAAGGAACAATTCTTTTATTATTATTTTTCGTCTTGAAGCCACCATGAAGCCTTCAACAACGAGCCTGGCTTATAACTCAAAGTAAGTTCAAGCCGGTCCCTAGCACCGATTTGGGTGGAATTTTTTGATAAACGTCGGATAACGCTACATGCATGTCTCTTCTGGTCATGGATGCGGGATCGTCAACAAACATAAAAATAACTGAAAAAAGCACTGACAATCACTGTCATCCGTTGCCCCACAAAAGCGATTACAACAAACACAGGACACTGATCAAGTCGCTTGTAAGAAAACCTGGCATTTATAAAAAAAGTGAGATATGGGCATGCATTTTTGCAATCAGATGGGGGAAGCAGGATATATATGTGAGATTAGCACATAGTTTATCTTCCTGTAATCGGTGGTCTAAAGCATGTGTAATGTTATTATTGTTACTCGTATCTTTTTTGTATAATTGTATTATTTTATTACCAGTTCGTTGCACTACCACTTGATTGTATATTTAACAGGTGATAATCCAGCAATGGTGGATTTTCTAATTTGGCCGTGGTATGAAAGAATTGGTCCTCTTAAGATGATTGGTGGCGGTGTAGAGTTTATGCCCGAGAGCAGATTTCCAGAGCTTTGCAAGTGGATTGAAAGGATGAGGAATGTGCCAGCAGTGAAAGAAACATTATTTGACGATGCAACGCATCTTAAATTTTATCAATCATATGCAACTGGAAAACCAGATTACGATATTGGACTATAATTATGCAAAAGACAACTCTGGCAATTGAGAACGTATAAATGTATTTTCTGAGGGAACACTCGTCTAAATTAAAGTATGGGCGGAGTATGGTTTTCATGACAAAATATTTTTCTTTAAATTAAGCAGAAAATATTCAGTTATTCAGCTGAAAATGACAAAAAAAAGTTTGAAAGAACTACTATGTTTGGTCACAGTTGTAAGAAATATTATTCTGAAATGCGTGTTTTGAAAAAAAAAAACTTCCGCCATTTTGAATTTGTAATTGTTTGAATTTTTTTCGATGGAGAAATATTTTATACTACTTTTCTGATACCGAAAGTCAATAGCACATACACTCTCTAGATTTATATGCATTTTCGTTGGTTAGATGTGGTGTTATTATTTCATAGAAAAATAATTTGGAATATATTTTTATAAAGGGAGGTAACCTGTAAAATATCTTGCAAAATTAAGATTTACATTTTACAGATTATTCGGAAAACAAAGCCGGTGACCCACATTTTCAGTATATTTTTAGAAAGTATGTAGAAGGGGCTGACTTATGAGTAAAAAACAAAGAAATTTATAGATAAATTTTCAATTGTATTCAATACAAAAATTTGATAATTCAATATAGGTTGTTTTCAAAACAAGCACGATGACCCCCTTTTATTTTTTTTTTTTATCAAAGTCAATGCAATGAGGCACATTTCTGTGAAAATAAAAAAAAAATCAATGCACAAAAATTTGAGTGCCTATCTGCCTATAAAGGTATAATTCATTGCCACCGCTCAAACCATACTTACATCATTCCGCTAGGGTATATGTATAATTATAGTATATATTTTAAGTTTTGATATATTCCATACATTTGTTGTTGGTTTGTTTAGGCTTTTCGTAATAATTATTTAACTTCATGCTTAACTGTTCGAGGTTGCACATGAGCATATTATTATATGAGCAAACATTATCAATATGATCAAGGAGCTTAGTTTTTTTTTGTCACTTGGCATGACATCTTTGTTAATTCAAAGATATTTAGATGATCTTAAATTTTATACATTTTGTCATTGTTATGATTTAATTATAACCGACTATTTGAATAAATATTTTTTTTGTTGATATGGTTTGCACTTACCTTGATCCAAGACAGGGTGCACCTCTTAGAAAATGTAGACCTTGTTGCAACTTAGGCGTCCGATCACAAATTATTCCGTGTCTAGAAACAAAATGAATACCATCTTAGAAAAGATTGCAATAAGCACGCCCTTCCTAGTTGGGGGTTCGAAGTTCACATACATTCTCTCGAGGGAACTTATGTAGACTCAGAATTCCTGGCATGAGGAGGGGTGGCATTGGCATAAATAGATGGGGGCATAGATTACATTCAAATTTGCAAAAAAAAACAATCGCATCGGATTACTTTGCAAATGAGACTAAAAACGTGTAACAATTTTCAAACAGAATTAACCCAAAATGAAATAAACTTCTTGGTCAAATCTAAGACCACATAATCAAGTTGTTTTTGACGTTATTAATCCACAACAGAATTTGATTGAGAACAAAATCAAAGAGAATGAGTTGCTCACCAAAATGCAACAATTTGACAAATAACAAATCATTTTGTCGAAATGCAAATTTTGCAGAACCTAATTTCACTCTAACTTCTGTATTTTGCTATTTAAAGGCATTGCAAAGAAAGACGCAGAAACTTATAATTTTCAAATATCTTTATATATCTAGTCTTCGGTCTTAGTCTTAGTCTAAGGGCCATATCTCTCCATAAAATGATTCAACGTGAGCGAAATTTGAATTTGAAAAGAAATTCGTACTCATAAAATCATATCCAAATATAAAATCAATACGTTAAGGTATTGCAAACAAAAATGTGAGGACACTGATATTTTGAAATTTTCTATGTCCAAAGATGTGGCCATTTTCGCGTTTTCGTGTTTTCGTGCTATTATTCAACAACGCAAAAAGGCGAAAACGCGAGATAAAGAAAGCGAAAACACGAAAAGTCGAAAACGCAAAATGCGAAAACGCGAGAACGAAAACGCGAAATCCCTGACACGAAAACGCAAAAACATGAAGACGAAAACGCGAAAACACGAAATTAAACAGATCTCGCTTTTTCGCGGTAAATATCTCGCGTTTTCGTGTTTTCGCCTTTTCGTGTTTTCGCCTTTTCGTGTTTTCGCCTTTTCGCGTTTTCGCCTTTTCGCGTTTTCGTGTTTTTTGGCCTTTTTGCCTTTTCGTGTTTTCGCCTTTTCGCGTTTTCGCCTTTTCGTGATTTCGCTTTTTCGCGTTTTCGTGTTTTCGCCTTTTCGCGTTTTCGTCTCGGAAAATTAAATCTCACGCATGCGTCATTAATATACAAAAATGTGGTCGTCTAAAAATATTATATTGATAGCTTTTGTTGAAAAACTATGTGATTTTTTGTATATTTACTATTTAACGACATCATGGGCCAGAGCAATTTCACTACTTAGATCGTGATTGGTTTAAACATATCTATTCAATAAACAGGGAGGGTAGGAGAGAGTCTCATACCACATTCTCGTAAAAATGAATGTAGAATCCCGAATTCCGGGTAAAATAATTTGTCAATCCCGTTTTCCCTCTAAAAGATCAAGTAACTGGAAAATTTATCCTAAGCAAATGGAGAACTTCTGCAAAAGTAACACCTTATCATCAATATAGAGGATTCAGCCATATCTATTGGAAAACAAAAAGTTCCGTTGTCTGTTAGCTTTTTACATTTTCATCTTCTCGTTTGAAAACCGTGAAAATTATTTAACCAAACTTTACAGGAACTATGTATGTAATATACTTCACACAAATTGTTCGAAAAAAAAATGACCGTAAGCATGGGACATACACCAGTTTAACATTAGACATTGTTGAAAAAAAAAAATATTTTCATCATCTGTTCTGACACTTTTGAATCAAATTTATCTCGATTGTAATATTATTCTTGTACAGTCGAGATAAATTTGATTCAAAAGAGTCAGAACAGATGATGAAAATATTTTTTTTTCAACAATGTCTATGTTAAACTGGTGTATGTTCCACGTTTACAGTCATGTTTTTTTCCGAACAATTTACATACATAGTTCTTGTAAAGTTTGGTTAAATAAGTTTCACGGTTTTCAAACGAGAAGATGAAAATGTAAAAAGCTAACAGACAACGGAACTTTCTGGTTTTACCCGTCGAAAAGGTGAAAACACGAAAACGCGAGATTTTACCCGCGAAAACGCGAGAGGTTTACCGCGAAAAAGCTAAAAGGCGAGATCTGTTTAATTTCGTGTTTTCTCGTTTTCGTCTTCATGTTTTCGCGTTTTCGTGTCAGAGATTTCGCGTTTTCGCGTTTTTGTTCTCGCGTTTTCGCCTTTTCGCGTTTTCGACTTTTCGTGTTTCCGCGTTTTCGCGTTTTCGCCTTTTCGCGTTGTTGAATAATAGCACAAAAACACGAAAACGCGAAAACGCGAAATTGGCCACTTCCGGCTTCCATACAAAGATCATAACTTTCCAGTGAAAAAATTCATCCAACAAGAACCATATTCGAACTCATTGGCGGATCCAGACGGGGGTTCCGGGGTTGGAGCCCCCCTTTTTTTCTGGACAATCATGTATTCTTAATGAATATCCTGATGTTTTATTAAGAAATACCCCCAAAATTTTTCGCGAAATCTTCTTTCATTTCCAATTGGACCCCCTTTCTAACTGCCTGGATCCGCGCCTGAAACTTTACCTATTACTCATACAATATTATAGGAAGTTTCAAATCAATATATTGAGGAGATGTAAAGAAAATGTGCGGAGACTGATATTTCTAAATTCTCTACGCACAATCATCAGTTCAAACTTCATACAAGCCGTCAAAATTCAGTATGGACAATGCATGGACGAGTTAACTGACCTGCGCAAACATGACCTTGGAAATTCCCACTTCAAGCAAACATATACCAAATATGACACATTGTTTATAAGAGTTGCGGAATCTGGATCTGAAAATTAAAAAAAAATAAATTCTAGGGACATAATGTTATAACTTAATCAAAAATGAAAGGGTGCATGTGCATGCATGTGGAAACCAACAATTTTCGTTGATTTGTTTTTCTTTATATTTCTTTGGGGGGATTGTTTGGGAATTTTTTAGTTTTCGTGCGAAGTGTGGATCAAGTACGGACGTAGAACAGCACGCCATTTACGTCCCATTGCACGTATCAAATTGAAGGACGCAAAAAAAATAAATAATGACTACCATCTTTTATTGTGTTAACTTGAACATAATGTGTGCCTGTTAATAATGAACAATCATTGATTTATCTAAAATGTGAAGATTCGAAAACTCAGTTGATGAGTGAAAAAATAACTCAAAATAAATTATTTTTAAATTAGTGGTAAGTTTTCAGGGAAGACATGTGTCGCCAGTGTAAAACTAAAAAAAGAAATGTTCTGTCTCTTACACGGTATAGGTCCCCATACTGATACTTCATATCAGGAATATGTGGTTCCAGAGAAAAATGTGACAGAAATTTTTAAGACACGAAAAA
>MJUU01044536.1:113670-136252 GCA_002080025.1 Modiolus philippinarum | reverse complement strand
CCAGGAAGCAAAGGATGCACTAGATGACGAGATGGCTGATTGTCCAGTGCCTTACACTGACATGAAGCCTTTAATCGCTAGGTATATTTTGGAGTTATGGCAGGCCAAATGGGATATGCAAAAAAATAATAAACTGCATGGAATACAGGCAGACGTCGGTAAACAAGTCAGTTCCTGCGGTAAAAACCGTAGGGAACAGGTAGTGTTGACCCGTTGTCGTATTGGACATACTAGAACAACACATAGTTTTATCCTCGACAGTGATGATCGACCTGAATGTATTCCATGCAATTGTCCTTATACAATTCAACATGTTTTAATTGAATGTGTAGATGTTGCCGATATCAGGCGTGATTTTTGTTCAGCTGATTGTCTTAAAGACCTATTTACAAATGTCGCTGGCGACAAAATCGTTCAATTTTTAAAAGCAATCAATTTATTTAGTAAGATTTAAAAAGATCAATTTTAAACTAGTTTCTAATTTCTAATATTGTTAGTCGAAACCATAATTTCTTTAATTATGTTTTTAACATTTTACACATTTCTTTTACTTGTATAAAGCTATATGGTTTTATATAGATATTTTTACTATATAACTATTCTAATTAGTTAATATACTTAACAGTTCTCGCCACGATATAGCTGAAATATTGCTGAAGTTGGCGTAAAACATCAATCAATCAATCAATCAATCTACATGTATATCGTGCCGCATGCGCAGGAAAAATTCGATACGTCGAACTATCCGAATGAGCATCCCTCCGGCATCCCCACCGGCGTGAATAAGAAGATCATCCGAAAATTCAAGGGCGAGTGCGGCGCCAAGGCCATGACCGAATTTGTGTGGCTCCGGGAGAAACTATACGCCTTGAAGATGGACGACGATGAGGCCATCAAAAAGGCAAAGGGAGTCACGAAGAGCGTCATCAAGCGCAGCAACGCCTTCAAGGATTATAAGAGATGCCTCACCACCCAACAAGATATCCACCGTCCGATGAATATATCATCCGTAGCTATCTCCACCAGATCTACGCCGAGGAGATCAACAAGATCGCGCTCTTCGCCAAAGACGACAAGTGTCACATCCTCCCGACGGCATCAGCACCCTTGCCCACGGATACTATCGAATCGCAGAAGCTTACAATTGAGGCTCTGACGGGTGCGGATGCCCATCCCTCCTCCTCCACACGTAGTAGGCTTTTACGGGTGCGGATGCCCATCCTTCCACCCCCTCGATCTCCACATATAAATAAAATGGATAAATGTAAACGTAGATGGAATCCTGCGAGCTTCGTCAGACATATCAATGGAAGGCTGGAATATGCGAATGAATATCGTCAGATGATGGATCTCTATGAAAAGCGATGCCAGCTTAGAGCCCGCCTCGAGCAGAAGGCTCAAAAACGAGCACTCTATATGCAGAAGGTTCAAATGGTGGAGAAATTTATCGAGACGTATCGCAGAATTCTGGATTTGGGTCCAGATTTAAATAAATGAGCAGCATACGAGTGCACGGCATCTTTCTCCCCCACCAGCCCATCTCGAATCTAGAGCTGGAGGAAGCTGCCAAGGCCCTTAGAATCCCTCGATTCAGAGGGGTATTCATGCGCAATGCCCTACCATCCACCCCACACCTTATCGAATGCGGCATCCTGAATCACGACGATCGCGATGGTCCCAAAAAGCACTGGACGTGCTGGCACAAGCGTGGAGGACTCAAAGCCTACTTCGATCCCTACGGCCTTCCCCCCACCCAACGAGATCGTCGACTATCTGAGGCCGGAGATTCGTTTAATACCGATGAGCTTCAGCGTCGCGGCGATGTTGGCTTTGGGCACTTTTGCATGCACGTTTTGAAGCTTCTTTCGGAAGGTCGGACGCTCGAGGAGGTGATCTTCGACCTATAGATAAATGGATAAGTTTGGATCTCACTCGAGGAAGCGCATGCCCGTTTGGTGGATTCTTCAGGATTTCTATATGAACGATCATCGCATCACCAGTCTTAAATTGCCGCGGCATAGCTCGGACGCCGTGAAGAAGCGCTGGGTCTATCAGCAGCTGAAAGACGGTATATAAGACATGGACGAACTAGATTCAGAAGTTAAGCAGATGCAGATGATCATCAAGTGGATGCAAATGGAGTACGACACATCCATCAAAGACCTAACCAAAAAGCTGATGACTGTAGAAGACGGCAAAGTCGATATATCAGAGTGCGTCTCGACCAATAGCGGTTTGATGACTACGAACCTAGACATGCAGAAATATCGCGTGCTAATTCTCCCATTCCGGCAGAGGGATAACGAGCCAATCACCAAAGTATCTGGTCAAGGAAATCTACGATCTGAGAGTCTTAGTGCAGATGCATCATTCCTGAGCGCCTCCCATCCGCCTTTTTGGATGCCCCATGAGCATCCGAAAAGCCATTATTACTCCCAGTCGGATTGCTTGACCAATGAATTGAAAGACGTAGGGTAGCTCAACCATTTCACGAAGATTTCCATTACCCCTCCCCTGATTCGCCGCCGCAGGATATCTTCGATGCGATAGACTTCTTGATCGGTGCGCTGCAGCTCGGGCTCGTAGATGGGTCCCTGGATCTCCTCTCCGTGGAAATCCTTTACGCGATAGGTCGGCGGCTGCGTCACTTGGGCCTGAAAGGTGGTGAAGACTTCCTCCGTCTTGCGCGGAGTATATCCCTTCTCGAAAGTGCCCTTCTTCTTGATGATCTGGACTTTATCGCCGACGTCAAATCAATGAGGCTTCATGGTTGGGAGATCTCCATAAAGATTTCAGAAGACCTTGCCCTCGTACTCTTTCTTGCAGGCGGCGGTCGGAGTAATTTTGGTGGATCGATGCTTGGTGGTATTATACTGGCAGACGAGATCGTCCAAGACGGGGAGGTAGGTGCGCGTAGCATTGGCCGAGAAGTACTTGAACATCTTCTCCTTCATGGTGCGATTTCAGCGCTCGACGACGCTCGATTTTTCCTCATTCTCCGTGGAGAAGGGATTGATCCCATGCTTCTGGAGCAGATCCTTCATCTCACGATTATAAAATTCAGTGCCCTTATCGGTCCATAACTTTTCAGGCTTGAGATCCTTGATTACGGTCCGGAAGGCATCTCGCACCGTCACACCTTTCTTATCTTTGAGCGGCACAAACCAGTCATATTCGGAAAAAACATCGATGATGCTCAAGAGGTATTTGAAGCCTCGATTATCGCGGGAGAAGGCGCTCATATCTACGAGATCGGCTACCCATGTCTCGTCCACCCCACCTACCACCACGCGCCTCTTCTGGAATTTGCGTCTGACTGGCTTATGTAGCCCTTCGGCTAGCTCATCCGACCATCTTACTTTTTTTCTTCACGCCTAGCCCAAATCGTGCCTTGGTGCCGATGATGGGTTTAACGATGCCAGGCTCGAAGCTTTCGCGCGCAGTGAGATTAGGAATAGCATCGAGGGAGGCTAGCATCGTCTTATCGCAGATCGCATTGCGGGAGGCCGTATCCTGATGCTGAGCATAGCAGAGATCATTATGATAGGATGCCTGATCCACGCGATTGATTGGCATGGACCAGGGCTTGGGGGTGCCGTCTGCCTTCAGGCGCTTATGAAGCTTGGTGCCAGGGCCGGTGAAATTATGCCCTTGTAAATGCACTTCCACGGGCATGCGATTGAGCATCTTATTCCAGAGCCCGGCGCCCGACGCAGCGATAAATTTGGACTTCTTGAAGCCGCAGACGGTGCAGGTCCCAATTCTACGTGGCTGCCCATTTCTGGTCATTACTTCGCTCAAGCCTTTCGTCGCCGTCTTGCTTTTGCATTTCAAGCAGTACATTGCTATTTTATGTAGATAAATGGACGTTGAAGACCTTACGTATGAGTAGGCATAATCACTTTCTCCTCCCGCAGCGATCCATCCGAGGTCTGATCATTGGAAAATCGGACTTCGGCATGCCGACGCTGCTGAATAACCTCCTCCTGCGCGACGGATGGCTCGACTACGATCGGTTCTACGTCTTCGGAAATCGCTCAACAAGCCCATTTATCAGCTGCTGCGGTGGGTGCTTGGGAAAGGATTTCCAAAGACGATATCCGCGAGCTTCTTTCCATCAAGGATCGCTATCCGCACTCCTTGATCGACGTGGTGGACGTGATGAAGCCACCGCCCAAACCAAGTGGTATGGAGCCCTTCTTCGAGCAGGTGAGCGACGTGCCCGACCCCCGCGACCTCGACCCCTCTCGCATGAATCTCATGGTCTTCGACGACTTGATGCTCAGAAAGCAGGCAGAGCAAGTGCGAAGACTACTACGTGTGCGAGCGCCATAATAACGTCGATTGCTTCTACCTCTGTCAAAATTACTTCAAGCTCCCGCGGCAATCGATCCGGGAGAATGCCAACTTCACCTTAATTTTCGAGCAGTATGCCAAGAATCGCGATCATATCCGCCGGGACCATTGCAGCTATCTCACCCCGGCTCAGTTCGATACACTATACAATCCTTTTGGGCCAAGCCTCACGGATTCATGACCATCGATCTCACGAGCCCCAAGACGAATGAAAAGTATCGATGCAATCTGGATGAGTTCTATCGAGTATAAGATAAAGAATGAATCACTTGCAGGAATTTTTCCTGGTAAATCAAAGGGACTTGGATCGGGAATCTCCCAGGATCCCTGGTTACGAGCACCAGTGGGAGCGAGTGCTTTTTTACGGCATGGACCCGGGATATAGATGTGGAAGATGCGGTGCCGGAAGGTATGCTAACCGCATCGATGAGCAGGATTTCGAGGGAAGGTCCTATACTTTCCATCCCGCCGACGGTCGTCGCTCGGACCCCAGTGCTGCATTAAGACCGTTCGCGGCCACCAATGCACGTATCCTTCCATATCGCCAAGTGATAAATACAAGAGGCATTCGAGGCCATCCCTTAGGAGCGTTCGTCCCATCGGCTAGGGGCGTTCGTTCCATCGCCTAGGGGCGTTCGAGATGCTATAAATAAAATGACGTTCATCAAGATCACCGATCCTAAGTAGCGTGAGGCGCTTGCTAGGGACCTGCAGGAGACCAAGCGTAGTATCAAGACTAACGATATGCAGCACCGTCTGGATAAGATCGGACTCAGTCGCGATCTTTCAAAGATAATCAAGCCCGTAGTCGAGACGCAAAAGGAGACCGCTTCCCAGATCACCAAAAAGATCGATGATCTCGCCCTACCCGCCCCCGTGCCTGCCCCTCCTCCTGCCGCCGCCGATTACGACGACGACGACCCACTTCAAATTGGGTAAGCACTGACTACCAATCTCGGTCCGCGAGCCACCCATTATCTTCAGCTCATTATGACTCCCAAAGCTTATCATACCTTTGGATTGCGAGTGAAAGACGGCGTCATCATGATCGGAAGTCTCCCCGTCACTTTCGACGGTGATGATATCATCGTCGACGGCGAGCGCTATAGGGGTACCCCCGGCCTATGGGAGCTCATGGTCATGAAGCTTCCCGAAGATTTCGAAGTGGACGACCTGAATACCTATGGCGATATCCTACGACCATCGAGTGCCATGTACCAAGGCAATTCTGCAGTCTCGCAGACCCCTAAGGCTAGCAAAAGCAAGAAGTGGAAGGAGATCGTCTCGCACCTCTATAGGCAAGATAAGTATTGGAGTTGGGTCCGGACCGTCTTTCTTCCCAAATGCTTCGACCAGTTGCTGGATCGCCTCGATCTTTGGGCCGCCGCCTATAAGGCTGGGAATAATGGGGTACGCAACGAAATCGTGGCCATCCTCGACGCCATGAGGAAATTCCAGCATTTCAGCAGGGAGGAGTACGAGAAGCTGCATCAAAAGCTCCTCTTAATAAGTTTACGATGCCTATAGTAGTGAATCACGGCTATCGCCGGAGATACGTAGTCGGTTGGCGAGGATTATTCGATACCATCGCCAGTCTTGCTGGACAAGTATTCACCTCTTCCGCCGCGAAGACATTTGGAAGCAAGGTCGTGAGCGCCGCTTCCAATGCAGCCATCAAGGGATTGGAGAAAGGAGCGACGAAGGCCGTAGACCACGTCGTTCATCGTGTAACCTGCAAAAAGAAGCCTCCGCCCAAGAGAACCCCGCAGCAGCAGGCCCACCTCAATTATCTTATCTCGAGTGGCGGCATCGTACGACTTCGTCCAGCGCTAAAAATAAATATATGATGGCTAATATGATGCTTATGTCAACGAAGGACTGATTTTCGACGAAAGCGTCCAGGAGTACGAATTCATCGAATACCATCCCATCACTGGGATGCTGCTGAATAGATCCGGCACCTCAGCATCGAGTCGCATGATCTCTTCCTCCATCCATCCCAGAACTACCTCTTGCTGGAAGGAAGACACGAGAAGAATGATGGGTCGGCCTATGCCGTTGCCAAACTCATCTCCCTCATCAATAATGCAATGGTGTTCCTCTTCAAATCCATCAGCTACAAACTTTCCGGGCAGACGATCGAGCATTTGAACGATCAGGGGGTCGCCACTACCATGCTGGTCCTTGTCACGTATCCCGACGATTTCTCCAAGTCCAAAAGCCTCAACCAGCTATGGGTGAAGTATACTTTCCCTGCCGCCGCTACCAAGAATCTGGAATTAGCAGCGTGCAGTCCTAGGCCTACGTCATCGCCAAGCCCGCCAATAAGGGATCTTTCTCCTTCACCATCCCCTTGAAGCATATCTTCGGCTTTGCTCAGGACTATGAAAAGGTGGTCTACGGATTCAAGCATGAGCTCACTCTCGTCCGCGCCTCGAAAAATGACGCCATCTTCAGGGATGCTGCCAATATCAACGGTCCTTGCAAGATCGTCCGCAGCAATCACTCCTGGTTCGTCCCCCACGTAATGCCCTCCGACGACCAGAATCTGCGGCTCTATAAGACCATCGAGAGCAAGATGAAGGTAGATATCGGCTTCCGCATGATGCAGTGCGATTCGATCGGCGTCCCCGAAAGCCGTGAATTCATCTGACGCCTTTCCACCCGAAGCAGCCCCGAAAGACCCCGATGGGTCATCGTCGCCTCCCAGACCGATAAGAGTAACGATCAAGAAGCCAACCCCGCCATCTTCGACCACTGCCACGTGAATGATATCTGGTCACTTTAAATTCCCAGGGATATCCTGCCGTAGGTTATCGTGCCTCCTTCACGAATCAGAGGTTCTCCAGGCTCTATAAGGAGGCCGCCGATTTCTACTGGAAATTCTTCAATATGGATCACATGTTGAGCAATCCAGGGATCACCCCCGCCGACTTCACGGATCTCCATCCCCTCTTCGTATTCGACGTCTCCAAGAAGAGCGAGCGCCTCAAGGACTCGACGATCGACGTCTATATCAAGGTACGATTCGATCAGAACGTCACCGCCAATACCCAAGCCTACGCTTTGTTCATCTCCGATCGCATCCTCCAACTCGAATCCGATGGCCAGAAGATGAGCGTCGTCTTCTGAGGAGGATTAGATAAATGGACGATTCCATTTTGCGGAAAATCGCCACCAATACCGAACCCAAGCATGGGTTCTCCTTCATCGTCTCGGGGGACAATAGTCAGATCTTGACCCGCTTCAACCCACCCCTCCGACTGCGCGAGGAGAAATCTTACGAGATGGCCCTCGTGAATCTGGATACGTACTAATCCATTCCCAATATCCATGCCGGAAATAAAATCATCCGCTACTCTCCAGACGAAGGTACCCACTGGTTTCTAATCGCCCTGAGCACCGGCTCTTACGGCATCGACAATATAAACGACGATATCAAGCAGCAAACGCGGCTTAGCAAACACAAGGCTAAGATCCTTCTGGAAGCCAACCGCGCGACTCTGAAAGCTATGTTCACCCTCGCCAGAAGCTACCAAGTGGATTTCGATGTGCCAAATAGCCTAAATACGGTGCTTGGATTCGATCGCCGAAGGTATATCTACGACCGGAGCGCGAATGTATACGTGAAAGGTGAGCATATCGTCGATATCATCAGCATCAATAGCATCCTCGTGAATAGTGATATCATCCACGGCAGCTACGTCAACGACACACAGCAGTCCAAAACCTATAGTATCTTTCCCGGGGTCGATCCCGGCATGAAGATCATCCAGACCCCTAAAAATCTAATCTACTTACCCGTGACCCTGAAGATCATCAATCACATGCAAACCTACCTGACCGATCACGACGGTCGCCCTATCGATCTGCGAGGGGAGCATCTCACCATCCGCTTTTATCTGCGTGAGGTATAAATAAATGGATTATCAAGAGTATGGTCTCAACTTGACGAAGGGTTAGGCAGAGAAGATCCAGCGTGCGGCAAAAAAGGGTTGCCCCGTGAGCGTCCGATTGCTGCATGCCAATCTATCTGGTGGGCATAAGATGTTCCTTACTCAACGGCAGATCCAGCGCATCACAAAACTCTTGCATAGTGGTAAGGGTGGTATGGTCTAGGAGATGAGCCAGAAGCAGGTGAGGCATAACGTAAAGGAAGGTGGATTTCTCCCCATGCTTGCAGGTCTCGCCTCTCCTGCGCTACCTATGCTAGCCAAAACAGTGCTGCCTGCTTTTGGTGCCGCCATCCAAAAAGCCGTGGGATCCGGATTATATCTCAAGAAGGGTAGAAAAGTATGCTGCATGAAATCCCAGGGTCGTGGTCTGCATCTCAGCCCAGGTACTTTGCCCAATACTTACAGCGATGGATTGTACTTGAAGAGTGGAAGTCGGCTCTACGATGGTAGTGGATTGATCCTTGGCCCCAACAGCCCCTTAAAGAGTATCCTCCTGCTAGACATGCTCCTATAAATAAAAGCACGAAGTGATGCCAGTCATATCGCATGTATGGAAGAGGAGCTCATCTCAGAAATCGAGAGATATGAGCATGCCTTGAAGATCTATAACCGACTGGATAAGGTCGTCTCCATTGCCCTGGGTGCGTGTTCTGTGGGCAGTCTATTGCTGACCAGTCGCACGATGGGGTCTGCTCTGACCGGTGTGGGTGCTGTGGCATCCATTCCCCTTGGTTCCCTCGCCTGCATGTGTGCTACGGGAAGTATTGCCCTGTCTTTGATCTCGACAAGAAGAAAAAGAAGCATCGAAATACCATGCAATTAGCCAAAACCTATACGTCCCAGCTAGCAAGTGAAGACAGTACTCCTGCAGTCTGCATGAAAAATTATTATGATGAGAAGGATCAGCTTCGTCAACCTTCTGCCCCCATTAGTGCATGCGCATGCTCCGTAGGGAGGGTTCCTCCAATCGCACCCCGCTCATTCCCGAACCCTCCAGTGCCAAGTGACCAAAACAATTTCCCAATCCGTTTTGGGTTGGGAAATTCTTGCGTCTCCAGGATTTTTTTTACTTCCTCACCAGATCGTCGGAGAGGTATTCTTGCTTAGTTTTCCTGCTCAGCTTGAATCCGGTGCTCCGAACGAAAGCCTCTACTAGTGAACCCTTCTCTTTGTTAAGCGTGGGGCAAGCCCATACTCTGGTGATTTCTCCTTGTCTGTCTTTCAGAGTGAGAATCCTGCTTTTGCCAAACTTACCTTCCACTTCAATCACCTCCAAGATCTTATAGATCCTTCCATTTGATGGCTTTCTGATTCCTGCACCTTCTCCTGAAAGGCGTCTTCGCTGATGAAGTCATCTTCCTGTTCTGTGTCATTTGACACATTTTGACTGGGTGGATCGTCACCTCTTACAAAATCAAACACCAAAGTCAGAAGGATTGAAACTTGACATACTCGTATTTACCCTATGCTCTATAGGAGTGCCTTCCGTTTGCATTTTGCCCTCGAGGTGAGGATTTTCATGCAGGATTCTGCATGTGTAAGCTAGAATCCCCATTATGATACTTCTAACTGAGAAATCGAAAAGGGTATTTGGGTGATTTAAACTTTTTTAATAAGCGACTTTTGCTTACTTGCATCTCTACTACTGAGTGTACTAATAAAATCTGTAATCTGAAATTAGCCCAGTAGTTTCAGAGGAGAAAATGTTTAAATGTGTTTTCGCAAAGGGTCTTATGATAACACTATGTCCCCCGCTGGAAGTCATATTGGATGCAGAGCGAACCTGAAAAAAACCACTTTTTTGTAAGAGACCCTTAGAACTATTGTGGCCAGATTTGGTTCTAATTAGCTCATTAGTTTCATAGAAGATTTTAGAACGTCTTTTCCCAAAGGGCCAAATATTAAGACTGATTCCATCTTGGATATAGTGCTGACCCGAAAAACACATTTATTGCAAAAGACTACCCAAGGACTATTGCAACCAAGTTCCAATTGGCCCAGTAGTTTCAAAGGATAAGATCTTCGAATCTGTTTTCTCATAGGGTCCAGTGTTAAAACTATGTTCCCCGCTGGAGGCCATGTTAGATATAGCGCAAACCTGAAAACTTTTTTTGCAGGAACCATCTAAGGACTATTTTTGCCAAGTTTGCTTCTATGTGGGTCAGTAGTTTCAGAAAAGAAGATCCTTGAACGTGCTCTTCCCTAAAATTCAATGTTAAACTATGTTTCACGCTGTTGGCCATCTCGGATATAGCGTGGACCTGAAGAACACCTTTTTAGCAAAGCACCACCCAAGGACTGTTGTGTCAAAGTTCGGTTTCAAATTATATAATTGATATTTTATCAATATGAATTGTTATACGACCTCTTGTTACATATGTACGTGTCTTAGTGTATTAATAAAATCTGAAATTAGTCCAGTAATTTCACGGGAGAAAATCTTTGAATGTATTTTCCCATAGGGACCAATGATAAAACTATGTTCCCCGCTGGAAGCCATATTGGATACAGCGCGAACCTTAAACACATTTTTTGCAAGATATCACCCAAGGATTATTGTGGCCAAGTTTAGTACAAATCGGCTTAGTAGTTCCAGAGAAGATCTTTGAACGTGTTTTTCCTAAGGATCCAATGTTAAAACTATGATTCCCGGTGGCAGCTATCTTGGATATAGCGCTGACCTGAAAAACACCTTTATTGCAAGGAACTACGCAAGGAATACTGTGGGCAAGTTTGGTTCCAATTGGCCCAGTAGTTTCAGAGGAAAAGATCTTTGAATTTGTTTCCTCATAGGGTCCAGTGTTCTAACTATGCTCCCTGCTGACGGCCATATTGGACCTGAAAAAACACCTTTTTGCAAGGGACCACCTAAGGATTGTTGTGGCAAAGTTTCGTTCAAATTGGCTCAGTAGATTAGGGAAAAAGATCTGTGAATGTGTTTTCTCAAAGGGTCCCGCTGGTTGCCATCTTGGATATAGCAAGGACCTGAAAAACGCCTTTTTGCAAGGGACATCCCAAGGATAGTGTGGCTTAGATTGGTTCCAATTGGCCCAGTAGTTTCAGAGAAGATCTTTGAATGAAAAGTTTACTTCGGACGGACGGACAGACGGACGACGGACGCAAAAAGATGGCTAAAAGCGCACCCTAGTATTAGCCAGGTGATCTAAAAAAGTAAAATCCCGCAGGAAGAGTGCATAAATATAAACATAACCTAGTAGATTTCCTCCCTGTAACAAGTTCTTTATATAGATTGTCAAAGGGAAAATAATTTTAATTGCAATATCAAATGCTTATTAAAATGCATTATACCTTCCATATATGACCATATTTAACCAACTTGGTACAGGAAGATAACCAATAAATGATTTTACACCAATAGATAAATCACAACATTTTTTTTTATAAAATACCAAACATGTTTCTGAAATGATAAAATAGATATCAATTTATGTCAAAAGTTCTGCAATAAGTATTTCTATCAGAATCAGAATCAAAATCGATATGGTAGACAGTTATTTACTACTAATGAGCAATCTAAATGCAAAATATTGCCTACCACATTTACTGATAATTGTTCTAATCAGAAAATTCAAACCATGTATACTAGACCATGGAATCGAGGTCAAGGTAAAAAGCCATATGGCAAGTACTAGTCAAGACCGACCTATATACCAAATATCATTGACATATCACTTTTAGTTATTGAGAGACAGACTTAAGCAGAAAAAACTTTACTCGGACACAGGACTGAGAAATTGAGGTCAAATTCAAATGCCATATGGCAGACTGACTCGTCTAACCAAACCAAACTATATACCAAATATCATTTACATATGGCCTGTAGTTATTGAGAAACAGACTGGAGCAAAAAAAACAACTAAATCTCGGCATTAAACCGTGAAATTGAGGTTAAGGTCAAAAGCCATACGGCAGACTGACATGTACTAACCAAGACCAAACTATATACCGAATATCATTGACATATCACCTGTAGTTATGGAGAAATAGACTGTAGCAAATACATCGGGAAAACGAGCACCAGTACATGTCAGTCTGTAACATGTCTTTTGACCTTGAGCTCAGTTTCACGGTCCAGTGCCCATGTTAAATTGTTTTGACAACTCTGGACGTCTGAAAACAAAACTTTACGACAAGCGTGATGACTTCGACTATCCAAAAATATACTTTCCGTATTTGAGCAGTAATATTCCCACTTCTCCGGCATATGGCGTGTACATTTCACAACTCATTCGCTATTGCCGTGCCTGGAGTTTGTACAGCGGTTTTGTCAACAGAGCAAAATTACTGTCTCAAAAATTTGTACATCAAGGGTATGTTCAGTCACTGTTGCAATTGTCACTTCAGAAGTTTTACGGTCGTCAGTACGATTTGGCGAACCATCACAATGTTTCTGTTTCACAAATGAGAACAGATATCCTTGGGTAGATCCAGAGTTTGTTACCGGACTAACTAACACCCACTGTGACAAAACCGGACTTTTCACTGGCAGTGTGACGGGTGCCACGCGTGGAGCAGATCATGCTTACCCTTCCGGAGCACCTGATCATACCTCAGTTTTTATAGGGGTTCACACTGCTAGTGCTTTAGTTTTGTAGCGTTCTTGTTCATTTTTGTTTATTTGTTTTGTCTTTGTCATACGCTGTCTCAATTCGTGTTGCTATGAATTGCAGTAATTTTGGATTTACGATTTTAGAATTTCCCCTTTCCTCGTTCTTGTTTCGGTATTCGTTTGCCGATGTATTAGTTTCCACGAAATATAGTTTTAGAATTTTGCAAGGATTTCTCAACTGGAACTCGGGTTACTGAATGGAACAATGAGTCTACAGATGCTTATACCATACACAATGGTACCCAAAAATTTTTGGCCATAAATAAAATGGAGCATATTCTTTTACCTTTGAAATTCTTTAAATTATGGTCTTGTTGAATATTTGTTCCCAATAAAGACCAAGGGAAACACAACATTTGGCAAGAAGGGGGATGCAAGTCTTGAAATGTCTCTTAAAAGAACATTATTAAACACTTTACAAAAAATAAACAAAAATATATATTGCTTAAGCGCAGGTAGTTTTTCCTAAATTAGCATTTTCACATTATTTCACTCTAGAAAGAAAAATCATCATTTGAAAATTTGCCAGCAAACGCCCATATATAATTAAATAAACAAGACGTTTTTTTTATACATTTCTACAATATTTATGGCCCTTTTTGTGCATTTCATGTTTTGGAATTTTTCGGCATTTTATTCAATGTCAAACTGCATCGAGTGAGAAACGACATTTCTACACCAGAGATAGTTAAATTTTCAAATTTTTAAACGGGAGGCTTGCCGAGCGTTTATAATATAACTATCGAGTGTGTGGAAATGTCGTTTCTCACGAGATACGGTTGTAGATTTTATTTCTCTAATGGCTTCAATGAGATTTTGGACAAGAAATTGACCCCCTTTTCCGACAATCTGAAATAAATGTGTTCTTTGAGCTTGAAGTCATCAGTCATGGTCGCCTTTTTCATGACGTCACAATGGGCAAGTCGGAAAACGGTAAATATATTTGACGTCATAATCAGATTTCATCCAACCAATTGCCGAGAACAACATTCTCTCTAGAGAGGAGAACAGTATATCTACAACTGTTCGAGAAACGTGAAAACAGGACAGAAATTAGAGAATATGTTATTTTGCACCAAGACAGTATAAGGAATAATAAGCACTAACAAATTATGTAATGAATTAGCATTAGTGAGGAACTTGAGATTTTAAAAATTCTTCATATGCTGCCACCGCTTCATCGTCCATTTCATCATCATAATTTTCTATCCTTAAATAGAATGAAAGTAAAATAACTTTGTAAATTTTCAAGTACTTATATTCTCTTACTTACATTTAAAGTAAGACAAATAACATTTGGAAACAATACATGCATGAATATTTAAACAGTAATCATTTTATGATTCCCAACTTCCACCCCTATTAAACTTTGGTTCATGTTGTCATACCTCTGTGCATAATTCATTTATAATTCTGTCTATTCCAGGGTGGATTGTTATTCCAGATAACTACTCCTAGAGTTTAAAGCTAGCAAGTATGCACATTGATGAATTTGAAGATGTACATACATACATACATATACNTATATATATATATATATATATATATATATATATGTATATATATATATATATTCAGGGTTCTAACTTTTAAATAATCAGTATATATTTTTTCAATTCATTTTTTCTCATATTTGAGGAAAGTTACATTTTGACATTGTATTGGAATATGTGAGTTTACTTTTCCTGGCAGTTCAAGGATGTTGATATGTTTCTGAATTGTTTTATATGGTACTATTTTACTTGTAATGTGGTCTCATGTTACAGTTACTTCGCAGATAAGTGCATGGAATCACTTTCAAAATGTAATTTATGTTGATTCAGAGTTCATTGGATTTGTGCTATGAGGATTGTGCAACAGAACTTGTATAAAGTTTTGCTTACTCAATATCTTCATTTATATATTTCACGTCTTCACGGATTTGACATAACCGGATTTGACTCAACCCTGGATTGACTCAATGATATTGTGACGGGTGTCGCTGGCGGAGCAGGACATGCTTACCCTTCCGGAGCACCTGATGTCACTTCCGTTTTTCATGGGAGTTCACACTATGAGGGCCTTAGTTCCTTATGTCGTCTATTTATTTCCGTGCATTGTAGTGTCACGTCCTTGTTTTGTCTTTGTTTTTCTCTGTTGCCGTTTTTGCCATGTCTTTGGACTTCGATTTTTGGTGGTCTTTGCTTCCCTTGTTCGTTCGGATTTCTACAGCCGTTGTTTTATAGAAATGACTTTTATTACAAACTCACTGTGGGTAATCATAGTTTTCAGCAAATGCTGACCGTGACTCATAATACTGTCCATCATCTAATTCTCCTCTAGCATACTCCTCTGTGGCTTCTGCTTTTGCCATCAAATAATTGTTGTAATCATAAAATCCTGCTTCTCCATGTGCTATAGGCTGCCCTTGACTATTATAAAATAGCGGCTCATTCTACAAATATCAGTATTGAATGCAATTAACTGAAAAATCCCAAGCATTCTAGAAAAGGTGATCTGCTCATCACAAAAAAAAATCCCCGTCCACAGGCAATTCTAGTAACTGTCTAGGCAAACTGTCTTCATCCGGACACCATAACATTTACAGATTTTGCCTAAATCAAGGGCAATAACCCTGGAGCACAAAATCTGATCACCGTCAAAATCCAAATTGACCTGTATTTTATAATTAGCAACATTGTCCCAAAATATTTAATCTTTCCTTCGAAGCAAACTGATGTTATTATACGGAAACTGTAAAATTTACAAAGTTTGCCTAAATGAAAGGCAAAGACTGTGGAATGCAAAATCCTATGGTCAAAATCCCAAGATATTTAAACTTTCCCTTAAGTCAAACTGAAGTTATAATCTGGAAACCGCAGAATTTACAGATTTTGCCTAAATCAAGGGCAACAACTCTGAAAAAAAAACGATCACGGTCAAAATCGAACATGACAAATGTTTGTCATTTGTCATTTTATTGTTTTTCGTGTGCAGTCCCCTGGTGGATTGTGGCATGTGATTGTAATGTTCGGCCGTTGTAAGTGTTTCCTGTTATCTTTTCTTCATTAATTGACCTCTATTTTATGAATAGAAATATTGTCCCAAAATACTAAACCATTCCATCAAAGCAAACTGAAATTATCATGCGAAAATCCCAAAATTTATAGATTTTGCCTAAATCAAGGGCAATAAAAATGCAAAAATACCTAAGTTGCAAAAATGAACAGTAAATTTAGTGATGCTGTACACGTGTTTCAAGGAGTAACCTCTCATCAGCAGCATTAAAATCAAATAATATGGACAGCCAAAATCGAAAAATTTTAAACAAAGTAGTACTCATTACCAAAAATATCGAGATAGGAAGCCAAATCCAGTACTAAGGACATCCATCGAGTGCCATACACGGAATGAAGCCTTAGTATTTTTAAGGGGTTAGAAACTTGATAAAACGGTAAATTTCTATAAATCGCTAGGTACATTTTCTTGCCAGACAAGTCTGACTATTGGACTGGTGAATACCCTCGCGGACCTCTGGTCCACCAGCAGTGGCATCGGTCCAATGGTGTCAAAATGCAAAAATACCAAAGTTGCAAAAATGAACAGTAAATTTAGTTATGCTGTACACGTGTTTCAAGGAATAACCTCTCATCAGAAGCATTAAAATCAAATAATATGGGATGCCATAATCGAAAAAATTTTAAACAAAGAAGTACTCATTGCAAAAAATATCGAAATAGGAATGGAAGAATAACTCTGGAATGAAAAATTCTATCATCGTCAAAATCGAACTTGACCAGTATTGTATAGATAGAAACATTGTCCTAAAGTATTTAAACTTTCCCTAGAATCAAACTGAAGTTATCATCAGAAAACTGCAAAATATACAGATTTTGCCTAAATCAACAAAACATCTGATGATGTTCAAAATCGCCCTTAACCTGTATTTTATAAATAAAACATTATCCAAAATATTAAAACATTCCATCAAAGCAATCTCAAGTTATCATCCGGAAAGTGTGACGCACGGACGGAAAGACGGACTGACGGACAAGAGGAATCACATATACCCCGACCTTTTAAGGCAGGGTATAAACATCAAGGCACATATATTTTATATCTTAACATTGTTATCAGTTCTGCCTAGCTGTGAATATTATGAACACATATTCTCTAATAGAACAACTGTGAGCGGTGTCAAGCATTTTTACCTATTTACCAAATGTTTTCTCTTCATATAACTTCTTATGAATGTTAAAGCAAGTAATATGAGTAATTCAATCATGTTCAATATATTTAAATTTGCAGTGATTTTTGTTTAGACAATACCTTTTAACCTTCTTAAAATCCATAAGAGTTAAAATTATTAAAAATATTAACTCTATTAATATTTATACCGATAGAAAATCATTTGTTGAGCCGTATCCCGTGTTATTCGAGTACAAATGTAAACAAAGCATAAAAAAGAAAGGGAATATCTACAATATTTTGCGCCATATTTGAAAATTACATTTAGACTCATTAAGGGACATTAATCAGACATTTGCCCTTATCACTGCAGTTTTATTAAGATGTCTTAATGACAAAATAATTAATTATACAACACCAAAATGATCAAACAAAACTGCATTTGCGACATAAATAAATGTTTCTCATGGTTACAAGTATTGCTCACGAAGTACATTTGACAGGTTCAAATATGCATAAAAATAATGTGTTATATAAGACTGATGTGCATAAATAACTTGGTTTTAAAACATCCGTTTCCCCTTAAATGCTAAACGCAAAATTAACTAGATTTACAATTGCTAGCAATATCTGTTCGCCCTCGGCAACCAGGTCCATGTGTCAAAGGTATCTAGAAATAAAGTTTCATTGAAATCGGACAAAGCTGAAATATCGAGTTCACTTAGCATCAATGAGGAAAATGGCGGCCATTTTGAATTTTGTTTCGTTATAGATGCATCTTCTTAAGTTGATCAAACATTGTATCAAACATGAAAGAATTCTCTCTAGGCATCTGAGAAAATACCCAGCCAAAAATAGGTGGGAGAAAAAAAAAACAACAAAATTTACAATTGCAAGCAATAGCTGATGTCGCAACTGGCAACCGAATCGAGGATTCTCCTTTTTTGCAGCGTCAAAATCTAGCTTGTGATCAATCATTGAAATTGGCGAAAGTTAAAATTTTGACGTATTCGAAGAAACAATAATAACAAATCAGAACTGATTTCTGTTCATTTTGAGACCCCCTTTCAAAAATGTGGGCAGAGGTTTCTCTTAAAATCTTGTTTTTGCATATTGCCGAAATAAAACACATCTCGCAGCAAAAACATTTTCATCCCAAAATTGTTTTAAACCATCTCCTAAAAAAATTGGCAAGGGTCTCCTTATAATTTAAGTCATAAATATTGCTGTAAAGATCAGTTAGAGCAGAAAATACAGTTTTCTCAAAATTTCATGTTTTTCGTGGATTTCATGGTAACCATAAAAATTTCAAATGCGGTGGAACTCTAACATAAATAACACATGACCTCTCTATGAAAAATCATGGAGATTGAGATTATTACTTTGTCGATACAGTGGAAAAAAATTAAAAACAAATTCAAAATGACATTTTCCAATAGGTTAACTTTGTGAGATCCCGCTCCTTCTTATACTATCCAAAAGACCTTTATTGAACCCCTTATGGAAATCTCTTTAGATCTTGCATATCTAGATAACCTTCTTCTAATATACATCGAGCTAATGTAGGAAAATCTGCAGAACGCCATCGTCTGCAGATAAAACAGTCTCAAACTGAAACTAGTCGAAGACAATGCAAATGTGACAAGTCTAATTCGTTTATTTGCACATCTAATAGATATGAAAGCCTGTACTCAGACGAGGACACTCGGAAATCGAAAACACTCAATCCACGCCGAAAAACAAGTTGGAATACTTACTTTTCGGGAACATTGAAGACCCACATGGATACATCCGAACTAGAAAGCAACATCGAAAATATGTGACCATGCAGTAGGTCTTTGACTGTGAGTGAACCATCGTCTCGTCATCCCTCTCTTACCCCAAATTGAATATTTTTACCAATGGTGTTGCCAAGGTTTCAGGATTAATAAAAAAAAACATTACTAAATCAAGCTTTTCATCCTGCGGCATTTTGTCTTGTCTTCACGGAACGCATCTGAAGGAAAGTGTAAAGAATTACTCTCTCTATAACACCTACGTAGCTCAAGATGGACAAGCTGCTGACGTCTCAACCATTCTTGTCAAAAATAATATTGTTCACAGTTCTGTTAATCTAAATACCGATCTTCAGGCTGTTGCAGTGAGAATTTCTTTAGATGTCTCACCTTATGTTCTGTATATTTACCGCATATAACGATTAAAAAGTGAATTTTGTACAATTTGAAATGCTAAAATTCCCATTTTTCATCAATTTTGGACACAATATTGAGTTTTAGCTGACAAGTGGGATTTAAAATACCAAATCATGATAGAATTCATGCAACTTTGTTATATGCAACGCAGATTTTGCGTGTCGGGGTTATTTTAATCCAAACATAGACAAAAAAAATCGACATTTTTTGGAAAATTTGTTGCGGTAGGGGTACGATCTTTGGCATTAATAGTCACATTAAACACTCCTTGTTTTTTTAACCAATGTTTAAAGACAACTAACGTATCGCACAGAACAATTAAATGGCATATCTGCAGATATGTCCTCCAGATTTTCGGTATTTAGAGTCACATTTGACATTCTTTGTTTTTCTTATCGGATCAATGTTTTTAGACAACTGATATATCGCTTAGAACAATAAATTCGCATATCTGCAGATATATATTATGGATTTGGACATATCTTTCGATATAACAGTGAACTATGGACAAATCTGAAATGTTAAAAATTCTCATTTTTCACGAATTGTGGGAGAAATATTGAGTTTTAGTCCACCAAAGGCTGTTAAACTACCAAATCCTGACGTAATTTATGCAACATTGTCATATACAACACACATTTACCGTGTTCTGGGTATTTTCATGGGTACATGGAAAAAAATTGACAATTTTTGGGAAAATTTGTTGGGTAGGGGTAAGATTTTCGGTATTCACAGTCACATTAAACACTCCTTGTTTTTCTAAATAATGTTTTAAGACAACTAATGTGTCGCTTGGTACAATTAATTGGCATATCTGCAGATATATCCTTCAGATTTGGCATATATAGCGATTTAACATAGAACTTTGGACAATTCTAAAATGCTAAATATTCCCATTTTACATCAATTTCGGGCAATATATTGAAATTAATTCACCAAATGGCTGTTAAAATATTTAATCATAATTTGATTCAAGTAACATTGTCATATACAACACACATTTTGCGTGTTCTGATTATTTTTACGCGCAAATAGACAAAATATTGACAATTTTATAGTAAATTTGTGGGGGAAGGGGTAAGTTTTATTGATGTATGATGTTAATATTACCTTAAAACCGCCATTATTTGTAATGGTTGTAAAGCAAATATAATAAACTTTCATTTGATACCAATTTTAAATGATATTTGCTTACTGAAAAATAATATGAGCAAAAGAAAGACAAAACTTATTCAAAACGAAAATATTCAAAGTTCCATTTATTTGGTCTATTTGAAAATAAAATTTCGGTCATTTTAGATATGTTAACATCGACTTAAAATGTTTTATACTGAGAAAATAGATTGTAAAGCTAAAAACAATTTTCAGAATCGGGAATTGAGGTGCACTTTGGGTTCTCTAGACCATCAAACTTACGCAATCTCAATGTAAATATCACTTTTTTGTCAATATCTTATTGGGATAGGGGAACGTTTAATTGCGCTATGGAACGTATTGGGCATAGCAATTGTAAAAGCTTGGCTTCATTGTAAAGCTCTTACAATAAGCAATTATTTGATAACTCGTTTTTATACCTTGGAAGCATTTGGTCAACATTTCATCCAATTCGGAGCACTTTGAATTTTCCCGCCTTTTTTCCGTTTCGATGGCAACGGCCGCCATTTTGAAAATTATGATGCGAAAAATCAATACTACACATGCCAGACAACCTTTCTGCAAAAATTATCCAAATTGGAGCACTTTGAATTTTTCCGCCTTTTTTCTGTTTCCATGGCAACGGCCGCCATTTTGAAAATTTTGAGGGTAAAAATCAATTCTACACATGCCAGACAACCTTTCTGCAAAATTTCATCCAAATTGGAGCACTTTGAATTTTCCCGCCTTTTTTCCGTTTCCATGGCAACGGCCGCCATTTTGAAAATTTTAAGGCTAAAAATCAATTCTACACATGCCAGACAACCTTTCTGCAAAATTTCATCCAATTCGGAGCACTTTGAATTTTCAAGCCTTTTTTTCTGTTTCCATGGCAACGGCCGCGATTTTGAAAATTATGAGGCTGAAAATCAATTCTACACATGCCAGACAACCTTTCTGCAAAATTTCATCCAATTCGGAGCACTTTGAATTTTCCCGCCTTTTTTCCGTTTCCATGGCAACGGCCGCCATTTTGAAAATTTTGAGGGTAAAAATCAATTCTACACATGCCAGGCAACCTTTCTGCAAAATTTCATCCAATTAGGAGCACTTTGCATTTTCCCGCCTTTTCCCGTTTCCATGGCAACAGCCGTTATTTTGAAAATTATGATGCGAAAAATCAATACTACACATGCCAGACAACCTTTCTGCAAAAATTATCCAAATTGGAGCACTTTGAATTTTCCCGCCTTTTTTCTGTTTCCATGGCAACGGCCGCCATTTTGAAAATTTTTAGGGTAAAAATCAATTCTACACATGCCAGACAACCTTTCTGCAAAATTTCATCCAATTCGGAGCACTTTGAATTTTTCCGCCTTTTTTCCGTTTCCATGGCAACGGCGGCTATTTTGAAAATTTCGAAAGGTGCGTGCACATCTACTCATATAGGCCAACATTCCTGTGAAGTTTCATGAAGTTTGGACTAATAGTTTCCGAGAAACGTGTCGGACAAGAAATGAGCGGAAGAAAGAAGAAGAAAAACAAAAAATAACTAGATTGGCAATTGCAAGCAATAGCTGATGTCGCCCCTGGCAGCCAATTCGATGCTCCCATCTTGTTCGCAGCGTCAAAATCTACCTAGAAATCAATTTTCATTGACATCGGACATGGTTGAATTTTTTACGTATTGTGGCGGCCATCTTGGAAATGGCGGCCATTTTGAAAAATTTCTTCGCATAGATTCCTTCCACTCATCCTATTGAACATTTCTCTAAAATGTGAAGAGTTTTTGCAAAGCAGTTGCCGAGATATTGAATCCTCAATTTTTTGACGTAAAATGGCGGCCATTTTGAAAAAATGTTCACCGTCATGCATAACTTCATATGGTGTTTCAACTGTGTGCCAAGTATCAAGTGATTCTGTTCAGTCAACTCTGAGAAAAGCTCTGGACAAAATTCTGGGATGTAAAATAATAATAATAAAGAAACAAAAATAATAACAAAGAAACGGAACAATAACAATATGTCTCCCCGACTGCGTCTGGGGCGACATAACTAGATTTGCAATTGCAAGCAATAGCTGATGTCACCCCGGCAGCTAATTCGATGCTCCCATCTTGTTCGCAGCGTCAAAATCTACCTAGAAAT
>MJUU01044536.1:81208-112713 GCA_002080025.1 Modiolus philippinarum | reverse complement strand
TTTTGTTTCCATGGCAACGGCGGCCATTTTGAAAATTCCGACACTTGAGTGCACCTCTCGGGGTGCGGGTCTACCTTCCTATGAAGTTTGGTGAAGGTTGGGCAAACGGTCTCCGAGAATTTGGTCGGACAAGATTACGGCAAGAAGAAGAAGAGGAAGAATAATAATAATAATAATAATAATAATAATAATAATAATAATAAGAAACGGTGCAAAAACAATAAGTCGCCAAACTTTGTTTGGGCGACTTAATAACAAAGAAACGGAACAATAACAATATGTCTCCCCGACTTCGTCTGGGGCGACATAATATGAAACGGAGTAAACACAATATGTCTCCCAAACTTCGTTTGGGGGACATAACAATATGTCTCCCAAACTTCGTTTGGGGGACATAATTAGAAACGCAACAAAAACAGCAAGTCTTCAAACTTCGTTTTGGAGACTTAATAAAAAGAAACGAAACAAAAACATTAAGTTCCAGGACTGAATAAGAAACGCAAGAAAACAAAATAAATCTCTTAACTTCGTCTGGGGTGACAAAATTACCGTATATTCATTGTAACCAGTTAGGCGGTTACTTCATCTTTTGAATAACAGTATGTTGTGAGGCTTTGTAATGTTTAAGGGTAAAGCAAGATTTCACTTCACTTCAAATTTGTTGAAAGTTTGGTAAGCCTAAAATTTTTTAAAAATGATTGCAGTATTTAAAGTATAAATGTTCATGTAAACTTTTAAGCAATTTTCAAGAATTTTTACCCGTTTTGATTTCTGTGTAGCGGCCATCAAAGATACCTTGTTTCCTCATATTATTTGGTTAGATCAGGACTTGATTTTGGTGTATAAAATAACTCTTTTTAAACTGCATTTGACATAAATATGTTTGAAATGCAAAATCCTGTACTTTAAACAATGTGAAAGTAAGCATAAAGTATGCTTATATACACATTCCCCGTTTCCCTTCTTTTTTCTATTTTTTGCAGAGTTTATCTATCGTGCCGAGTGGAGGCGGTTAAATTCCTCCCCGTGCTTTAGACCTATGCTCTTTTGATATACAGTTGATGGAGTGTGTGTCCGGGCGACAACTTCTCTTTATACATTATACATAAAATATACTTAGCCCCTTTTCCGGGGCCGACTCCGACCTGCTGTTGGGTGAGGGGTTTTCTCACCGTTCATTGAAGATCTTATGGTGGCTTGGAGTTTTTATTACTCCCCTTTGGGTCGTTGTCTCTTTGACACATTCCCCGTTTCCCTTCTTTTTTCTATTATTTTGCAGAGTTTATCTATCGTGCCGAGTGGAGGTGGTTAAATTCCTCCCCGTGCTTTAGACCTATGCTCTTTTGATATACAGTTGATTGAGTGTGTGTCCGGGCGACAACTTCTCTTTATACATTATACATAAAATATACTTAACCCCTTTTCAGGGGCCGACTCCGACCTGCCGATGGGTGTGGGGTTTTCTCACCGTTCATTGAAGATCTTATGGTGGCTTTGAGTTGTTATGACTCCCCTTTGGGTCGTTGTCTCTTTGACACATTCCCCGTTTCGCTTCTATTTTCTATTATAAGTATGCGAAAAAAGTATGACAAAATCCATAAAATTACTGAATCTATGATTTAAATTATCACCCTTGCAAAAGTCCTGACTTTTATATTTATCCATTGTTTTAGATACTAGTACCTTTGCATAAAATGTAGAGTTAATGCACTCATTATAAATAACTGGATGCAGGGTGGTTAATTTTCATGAAAAATAAATATTTATTTTCTGTGCGAAAAAAAAATTAAAATTTCGAAAACTTAATTCTACCTTGCTTAATGGAACTATTTTTATTTATGTAAGAATTACAAAAGTGAAAAACAGAGTTATCGCCTCATACCCCAGGTCTACCCTCTTAAAAAACTAAGAATAGTGGTTTGTTTTCATTGATTTATTCACTTTTCTACTCTTTTGGCCATTTAGGGATTGCAACATATGTATATGAAGTGAAGTTCCTCACTGTGTTGAAGACCGTATGGTGACCCCTAGATACTTTGTTTTGGGTCGTTATGATGTTGTCCATGACATTCACAATGATTCACCCCTTTGCTTTCTTATTCATAAGAAATTCGACAAGAATTAGATATGTATAACAACAAAACATGATATACGGCGTTTTGAAGAGAGGAATTATAAACCAGTTTTGTTTTTTATATGTCAAATGTTTTTCTCCAAGAATATGCCTTAATATGAACGTTATTTCGTTTGACAAGTAAAAGGTAAAATGCAGAAAATCCTGTACTTGTGTAGTTAAGTTTAAATACTTTCAAAACTTTAGTTAGTTCAAACTACTTATTTATGCTGGATTCGGAAACAAAATACTGCAACTTACGTGCATTACTATTCAGCTTGCGGATCATATATTTTTGCTTAGGTTTGTGTGAATTATAAATAATGAACAAAGTTTAAGAATACTTAGGACAGCGATAATATGATTAAACCAGAATATGGCGGAAAGAATTCAAAGGCGCAGAAGGGAATAAAATTGGACAGAAAAGTTCCTTAGTACCTGTTGCAACGAGTTTTGTTTTTAAAATATCAAAATTGCGACCGTTGCCATGAAAACAAAAACAAAAAAATGTCGAGAGAAAGTTCAAATTGCGACAAATGTGATGAGTACGGGAGATAATCATGATTGATTAATTGATGTTTTACGCCAACCTCAGCAATATTTCAGCTATATTGTGGCGAGAATTGTTAAGTAAGTTGAAGAATTATAATAAATATATAAAATATCAATATAAAAGCATTAAAGCTTTATACAAGTAAAACAAGAGTGTAAAAAATAAAAAAATATAAAAAACATTATAGGAGAAATGACAGTTAAACTGTTACAATATTACAACTATAAATTAAATCCATTTAAATCTTACTAAATAAATTGATCTCTTTTAAAAATTGAACGATTTTGTCGCCAGCGATATCTGTAAATAGGTCTTTAAGACAATCAGCTGAATAAAAATCACGCCTGATATCGGCAACATCTAAACATTCAATTAAAACGTGTTGAATTGTATTAGGACAATTGCATGGAATGCATTCAGGTCGATCATCACTTTTGAGGATAAAACTATGTGTTGTTCTACATGTAGTATGTCCAATACGACATCGGGTCAACACTACCTGTTCCCTACGGTATTAACCGCAGGAACCGACTTGTTTACCGACGTCTGACTGTATTCCATGCAGTTTATTATTTATTTGCAGATCCCATTTGGCCTGCCATAACTGTGAAATGTATTTAACGATTAAAGGCTTCATGTCAGTGTACGGTACTGGACAATTCGCAATCTCGTCATCTGGTGCATCCTTGACTTCCTGATCAGCAACTGGACGGTTGTTTACCATCCGTTCCATTGTCTTTCAGACAAAACTAGTTAATGCTAGTGGTCTGTAATTAGATGGTTCAGAATGATTTTTAAATAGGAACTATAGTTTTTTGTTCCCACATAGGTGGCAGATTACCCGTTTCCAAAATGTTATAAAAGAGGTTTAACAGTATTTCCAGAGTTGTTATAGGAAGATGTTTGAGGAGTTGATAATGGATATCGTCAGGGCCACATGCCGTATTATGTGCCTTATCCAAGGATTGTTTCAGTTAAGAGATAATTGACTTAGTTGGTAACCAGGAAGTGGTATGAAAACATATCCCAAAATATGGCATGATTACACAAAGCCTCTGACAAAATTTCACATCTGTACTTCATACTCTTGCTGAGATAAATGCGACGTGTCAATATTGACAAAATCGGTAAACAGGAAGTAGTATTCTGATTGCTTATAAAACACATCCCACGATAAAGCATGATAATACAAAGCTTGTGACAAAATTTCAAATCTGTATCATATAACTCTGCAGAGGAAACTTTGGCGAAAATTACTTGTTAATGCTACAAGTGTCAAAATTGACTACGTCGGTAAACAGGAAGTAGTATTCTGATTGGTAACAAAACGCATCCCACGATATGGCATGATGATACAAAGCTTGTGAAAAAATTTCAGATCTGTATCATATAACACTGCAGAGGACCGTTGACGAAAAATTACTTGTTAATGCTTCAAGTGTCAAAATTGACAAATGTTAAAAAATGGATAACAGGAAACACCTACAATGGCTGAAAATTATAATTACATGCAACAATTCGCAAGGGAACTACACAAGAAAAACACATATAAGACAAAAGACAAACGTAGACAACGATAGAAAGTCGGTAAACGGGAAGTTGTATTCAGATTAGTCCGAAAACACATCCACAATATGGCAAGATGATACAAAAGTTGTGACAAAATTTCAGATCTGTACCTATTGACATTGTTGAGATAAATATGACAAAAATGTGTTACGGACGGACCCATACACAACCACACACCCACCAACGCACGCACGCACGCACACACAGATCGAAAACATTAAACCCCCTATCCCCGATGGGGAATGGAGTATAAAATTACTCTATAATGCTATAAGTGTCAAAATTGAGTAAGTCGTTAAACAGGAAGTAGTATCCCGCTTGGTCTGAAAACGCATCCAACAATATGGCGTGACTAAACAAAGCTTATGACAAAATTTCAGATCTGCACCTTTTACTATATCTGACCAAAAAGAGTATACCCCCTATCCCTGCTAGGGAGCGGGGGTATAAATATATTTTTATACAGCATATCAAGTTATTGCCAGTCAAAATGGCGGCCAATAGGAAAATAGGAAATACTCGCCATTTCCGGTCCTGCATTCGCGCTCTTTTATCTCTGCATAGAACCAATGCGGGGTCACTTGTCGAAGAATGATACTAACATGAAATTAGAATTAGTAAATGATAACTTATATTTGGCATTTATGGTAAAACACACAGTAGGCAAAATGTATCTACTTCCGATTATGCATGTGCAACTCACAGCTTTCTGTTGTAGTGAAATGATGACCGGTGACTTGACTGGTGGATTTGTTTGAGTGCTACAAGTACAACGGTGACATCAAATCCTGTTTTGTACTAATGACTGCAATATTTTTCAGAGGCATGGTACAATGACCTCTTAAAAGCCTGGTTTGTTATTATACTGATTTAAAAAAAAATATCATTTATGTTACATCGAATAGAACATTATATAATATAGTATGTTAAATGAAAAAAAAGAATCAAATTTTAAATGACACAATGTTTTCCACGGAATATAATGAAGTCCGGAAAAATTATTGCAATTAAAGTAGGCACTATGGTAACTTTGCTGCTATGGGATGGTAAGATATAAGTCTTTTCTATGTGTTCACATTATTCAAAATTTAAAACTTATTAAATTTGTTGTTATTTTTCCGTACTGACAGATGACATTACAGTTTGGCTAAAAAGATCGTTTCTATTAATGCTCATTAACCCCAAGGGGCAAGTAACGCATGTCCTATATATTTCGAGAAAATGCCATGGTTTGAAAATTTGACATAACAACCAACTTCAATCAAGGAAATTTAAATAGTATTTTTTTTTTTTTGGGGGGGGGGGGTATGGTGTCATCGTAAACCCTAATATTTCTTATCTAAATCATTTCTTCAAATTACAATAATATATATATATATAATTCTGACAGATTTTATTTTAATGAAAACCAAAGGATTTAATTATTTTTCCCGGTATCTTTGGACGAAAAACACAGTTGTTTTCTTTTCATGTTCATCTATGTTAGAATATCTTCATTAAGACATTCCTTTAACTCCAGATCATAATACTTTTCCTGTTGCGAAAGATAACTTAATAAAAAAAATTAAAATCGATATCACTAAGATATTGACATTTCACAAAATATTTCTCTTACTGAAACGGTGATATATTTAAAACATGAAACAAAATTTAACAATTATTAACAATATCTAAAAAAGACATTAAAAGCATTTCCTCATTAAAACATATTTCCTACATTTCTAGCTCTAAGTCTTATTTTACATGTTGAAAAAATAAGTCACCTAGTTTGACAACAGAAAATTCTGTTCTACCACAATATAGTTCCATACACCTTGCTTTTGGTACTTGTTTTGTAATGTCATATTTTAGGTATCGAGATATTTATCGAAATGAACATTTTCGTACTAAATCTCGTATCATATATTAAGCAAACAATTTGGGTTTAACGTCTTCAAAGAGGCAAAACAAAAAGCAAAAGATTACGTCAATCCTTTCTCATTTAGATGTTAACTTATAAAGTAAACAATATGTTGATATCATCCAATTAAATGTTCATCACATCTAATCTATTTATCTTAATCTAAGAAAAGGGAAGGAAATGGGGTAAATGTCAAGGAGACAACATCCCATATCCAGGTTAAAACGACCTTAAACAAAGCATCTAGGGGTCACCGTAAGGTCTTCAACACAGTGAGGAACCTCACCATATAGCAATCCCTAAATTGCCCCAAAAAAGGAAAAAAAGTGAATAATTCAATGGAAACAAACCACATCCAATAACCCGAATATCAAGAGACTAAAATTTTATAAAAGACTAAGACAAGCCAATGACCAACATATTCCTGAATTGGGACAGGCGCAAAAATTGCGGTTGGGTAAAACTCGTTTTCTGTGTTCTCGTTTTGGCCATGTCGTTGGACTTCAATTTTTGTGGATTTCCCTCCTTTGTTCCTTCGGTATTCTACTGCCGATGTTTCTNCCCCCCCCCCCGCCCTATGTGTGGTGTATGGCTAAAATGAATTCCCACAAGACTCACAGTAAAAATCAAACTAGAAAAAAGTCCCAACTTATCAAAACGAGTACCCTTACAACGATGTACATAAAACATGAAGACAATACACATGGATAATGCCCGGACAAATGCTCGCAGTAACTGACAGCAAGCTAAGGACATAATTTCCGTTGACTACGATATCAAGCCTTCGTACATATGAAACTTCAATTGAAATACTTCTAAATAGCTTTAGATTTAAAATCATATAATACATTATGTAAAAACAGTTCACGCCACGATATAACTGAAATATTGCTGAAGTTGCCGACAAATCCATCAATTAATTAATCAAACATCGGCAAAGGAACGAGGAAAGGGGAAATTCCAAAATCATAAATCCAAAATCACGGCAATTCACAGCCACACGAATTGAGACAGTATGATAAAAACAAAACAAATAAACAAAAACGAACAAGAACGCCACAAAACCAAAACACTAGCAGTGTGAAACCCTATTAAAACTGAGGTATCATCAGGTGCTCCGGAAGGGTAAGCATGATCTGCTCCACGCGTGGCACCTGTCACACTGCCAGTGAAAAGTCCGGTTTTGTCTCAGTCGGTGTAAGTCAGTCCGGTAACAAACTTTGGATTTACCCAAAGATATCTGTTCTCATTTGTGAACAGAAACATTGTAATGGCCTATCAAATCGTGGTACCGACCGTAAAACTTCTGTAGTGACAATTGCAACAGTGACTGAACATACCCTTGATGTATAAGTTTTTGAGACAGTAATTTCGCTCTGTTGACAAAATTGCTGTACAAACTACAGGCACGGCAATAGCGAATGAGTTGTGAAATGTACACGCCATATGCCGGAGAAGTGGGAGAAGTGGGAATACTACTGCTCAAATACGGGAAGTTCACTATTGGAAAGTCGAAATCATCCCGCTTGTCGTAAAGTTTTGTTTTCAGACGTCCAGAGTTTTCAGTGTAGAGATATAGGTCCAGGTATGATGCTGATAATGCTGATGATGGTGTATCAGTGGTCTCTTTAATTTCGAATTCATTTGGGTATATAAGAGGGTAAATTGAGGATTGTTCAATGAAGAACATCATCTATATAATGGAAACTGAAATTAAAGGATTTGGCTAACTTATTGACTTTTTCCTGAACTAACCCTTGTATGAACCTGGCTTCATACGAATAAAGACACAAATCTGCTAAAAGTGGCACACAATTAGTCCCCATAGGTATCCCTATTGTCTGCTGGAAAACTTGTCCTCCAAATTCTACAAATATATTATCAATAAAGAATTCCAGCATTGCAATGACATCCTCCCGTGTATACTTTTTGTGGTTTAACAAAATAGGCCCTATCTTTACCTATCACTTAATACGAATATCTTCTTTCACCCTTTTTAGTACAGGAAGACTGATGTATTAAATCCCGGAGTACTTACTTGAGCTTATCGTCTGGAAGAGTAGTATAGAGAGTAGAAAAATCTAAAGTTTTGATAATGTAATTCACTTGCCATATCACACAGAAATTCAATTGGTTTTGATGCATATTCGCTTTTTGGTTACATGTTCATGCTTAAGATAATTCCCTGTCTAAATTTGAATCTCAGCGCTGACTCCATAATAGTATCCCTCGTTGCGTACCTTTCCTGTATTTACGTCTGGGACATCTTTTGTCAAGGATACCGAAGCGTGTGTATGTATGATTCAATATTGTGTCTAAAGCGAGTTGTACTTTTGCTGCAAGGCTTTTTTACATTTTTCTTTCACTGTGTCAAGTTTTACGTTTATTCCCAATTGTAGTAATTGATAACTTTAATTAATTATATCTCGGTTATTGTATCAGTAATGATTTATATATGGTTTGAAGCTTGACTATGTTGAGTTGTAACCCTTTCCAAATATCTTACTCAATAACTCAAATATCTGTACTTCCTGTTTGACAATAACTTTTGTTTTTTTTTTCTACACTATAGTTTGTATTAATATATTGTTTCAATCTAAAAAATCATGGTGAAATATAATATGCCTCCTTTTCAGAGTTGTCTCTCTTATCCATTTCTTATTGGCCAATAACGTTATTGTTTCTCTCATGTGATGTGTTGAATTTTTTTCACCAAAGATTTATAGCTCTTTGATATGTACCATCAATTAAAGAAATGCCCTGGAGCTTGAATAAGGCGAGTAGTATAGTGCCTTCCCCTTTGAAGTCCGTTATGAACCTGTTTCCTGTCTGAGATTACATTGATAACAGAGCATGGGTATTTTATAAAGCCCATCAATCCATCTCGATATGATAGCATTTTCAGATTTTATTAATAATTCTGTTTAAATCACTTATTATTGTTGAGGCCATGAGATATGTTTATGTTTTCCTTATCAATGTGTGTTGTCACATTGTGAGACAAATGAATGTTTTATACTCAAATTTCACCTTTTGATGTGACATAATTTTGATAGTTTGATATCAAATACCTTCGACTTATTGGTTGATTAGTTTTCTACATGCCATAGACAATATTCAGCTTTATCATGACAAACACAAGTTGGTCAATTCCAAACTATAAGAAGAAAGGAATAATGGAAGACGGAAAGCATTAGCAACAGCAGCTGTATAGTTGGAGCTCCTGAAGACTTCTTCGGTTGTTGGTTCAATATATTTAAAGGGGGCAAAAGACGCTTTCACTGAACTCATATTGTTTTACATATCGGTATAGCGGATTCAAAGCATTTCAACCGCCCAATTAGACAAATGTTTTCTGCAATGGAACATTTTTTCCAATATCATACATCGTAAAATTATTACCCAATACTACAGTTAGTGTTTTGAATATTATTATGTTGAGAAATATCCCGTTTAAATATCTCTTACAGACTTGTTTGAAAAATTAATGGCAAATTGAAAACCCAGCGTAAAGTGTACACAATTTTCTAGGCGTGGGCTACCTCTTTTTTAATGGTGCAGGGTCATGTAAAATGAAATACGTTATCTCTTTCTCATTGTATAATTTGATAATAATGTCGCCATATTTTCTGAAATATTTCTGCATTTTATATTCGAAATTCGTTTGATTTATTTAGACTGCATCATATCTATAAGACCATTAGTACAAGAACATAAAGAGAATGAAAGTCTCTACAAACACATGGTAAAACAATGCAACGGGACAACACTTTTTTTGTTGTTTTTAATCTTCAAATAACTATGAGGCTTTATACTTATATTATATCATTTAAGATAAAATGCAGCAATAACGCAGTTTACTGTTTAGTTTATTCATTGCTGACTTAGCAATGGAAAAACAAAATCTACTCAACCCTTGTAAGAATACCTGTTTGGCTTCGTTCTGTGAGCTTTGATACAATATTTTCGATTCCAAGTCTCTTATTTTACAGTTCTTTTCATTATCCTGTAAAAATATATTGTTACAATTTTTAATTACATAACGTATAATTTTCAATTCCGGTTGTGTACAAGTCTATGTTTCACATGCTAAAATAGCTAAAACCGATTTTATAAGGTAAATGGTTGCTTGTCAAATTGTACAATAAATAAAAAAAGAAGCTGTCTTAGTTCTCGGGATAAACAAAAAATCAGAATTGAGAAGATAAAATAGTATATAGTAATATATGCTAGGATAACTTAGATATATAAAAACGGGATAACAAACCAAAAATGGGTAAAATATTTTTAGTAAAATTTAACAAGAATAATACACATCATTCAGAAGCAAATTAAATGTTGCATACAAGGAATACAAAAAATACCGAAATTGTATAAAAAAACAGTAAATTTAGTTATGCTGTACACGTGTTTCAAGGAGAAACTAGAGGATGACATGCCCCCGCGCAAGGTTGAATCAAACTGGGATATTTCAGTAATATTTGTGTCTGTAAGACACATATGATGCCCCCGCTAGACACGTTATTCTAGGTTGCACAGATAAACTATGTACCCTCTTTTACTTAAAAGTTGAACAATGTATATTTTTGAAAAAAATGAACCGAAATAAAAATACATACCACATGCACATCTTCAATATACCGGTAGATACAAATGAACTGCAAAGTCAAAACTTTCTGGCATCAAAACTGTTGGAGGAATTGTGCGGACAATCTGTGTACCTTCTATTAACAATTCACCCAATAAATGACCAAGTTCAAAAACGTATAATTTTGACAAAAATTAAACAAAATCAAAATCCTTACCACATGCACATCTTCAATATAGGTACAAAAGATCTGCAAAATAAAACTTCCTACCATCAAACTTGTAGGAGGAGTTGCGCAGACAAACTATGTACCCTCTATCACAAAATCACCAAAAAATGAATTAGTTCAACAATGTATAATTTTGACAAAAATTAACCAAAATAAAAATCCTTACCACATGCACATCTTCAATATAGGTACAAATGATCTCCAAAATAAAAACTTCCTAGCATTTAACTGTAGGAGGAGTTGCTCAGACAAACTATGTACCCTATATGAAAAATCACTAAAAATGACTAAGTTCAACAATGTATATTTCTGACAAAATGCACCAAAATCAAAATCCTTATCACATGCACATCTTCAATATATGTACAAATGATCTGCAAAATGAAAACTTTCTAGCAGAAAAACTGTAGGAGGAGTTGCGTGGACAAACCATGTACCCCCTCGGACGGACGGAGGGACGGACGCACAGGGGTAAAACAATATGACCCCCGACTTATTATCGTGGGGGCATAAAAAAGCAAAATGGTAAAGCGAAGGAGTAACTCCCTCGTACAAAGCCCTGTCCTAGCTAATTATGGCCTCTGTTAAGATGACCGCAGCTTCTAGTTGTCTATCAGCTTTGTACATCTATTAGTTTCTGGACTTTTGTTTTGATTTGATATGAATAGAAGAGACATGTTTGTTGAAACTGCTAAATTACATTCGTCCATTGGATAAAATATCCCTCCCCCGTATAACACAACCCCAACCTCATATTTATGTTTGCTTACAACCCATCTTCGAAACGAAATATGTTTACATGAGCATAACCTGCACGCCAAAGTGGAAAAGGCCCCCATTTTGGACCAACCCGACAAAATTTTGTAAATTTTTGTTTTTCGCAAAAGTTTTCCCTTCAAATGCTTCAAAATGTTGACTGGTACCTCCCGTTTATACTAAATTGGCATCAAATGATGGCCTATGACATCAGCTTCACAAATATTCCTCATATGCGATATTTCGTTACCTGGTATCCTCTAAAAATCCATTAATCTTACCCCTAAAAATTTTCAATAACAAAAGTTTTCATCTTTGATTTGAAATTTGTGCTGCCCGTTTGTGCTGAACCGTTTATTTATTTATTTATTTATTAATTTATTTATTTTTTTTTTTGTCGCCCCAATAATATTGTAAATCGCCACTTTCGTGGCGTTGAAGGCAACATTTTGAATATAACTTGAAGTTTTCATCTTTGATCTGAAATTTGTGCTGCCCGTTTGTGCTGAACCGTTTTTTTTTGTCGCCCCAATAATATTGTTAAACGCCACTTTCATGGCTTTGAAGGCACCATTTTGAAAATAACTAAATATTTCACACAGCAGACCCACATAATTCTAATAAAAGCACTGAGAGCTATAAACTTTATATTTTCATTATTCAAGCTAAATTAATCTTTGAATTTCAGGAACAATAATATAAATCATTTTTTATCTTTAATCGCTATCGATTGTGGTTGCAAAACATATCATGCATATTTATTACTCTAAACTTAGGAATAATCTAACCTGCTCCTCTTTTCTTTTCATACTCGACTCTAATATTGACATTTGACATGTTATGTCTTGTATTGTAGCCATTTGCTGGTCGAGCTGTCAGAAAAAAAATCGTTAAAATTTCAATTTACCACGACACCAATGATTTTCAGAATAAATTGAAACATTGATATGCATAAAAGATGTAGAAAAATTTAGTTAAACTAATTCCAAAAAAAAGAAGAAGAAAGATGAGTGAACCATAAGTTACATGTATAGTGGCGGCAATCAGATTATATGTGATGCTATAGAGGATATTGCGCCCTGGAACAAAATTATGTCCCGTTTCAAAAGAGTGTTTGTATATATATTATCTAGTGTATTATAAGGTGTGTATAACTGATTTCATTATATTTTTAAAAATATATAGAAATTGTCGGAAGATTAAAGGTTTTTTGAAATATAAATGCTATTGTAGATTTTATCTGACGCTGTATGTGCAAAGGAGGAGAAGGTATATTACATACGAAGGGGCACTGAGACCCGCGATGTATTCGTTGACCCTATCATGTCTTCTTACAAACACTTATGGTGTCTCTGCGAGAAAAAACAAATACAATTATGTAGGGGAAAAAAATCAAATTACAAATGATGGACCATCAAAGAAATAAAATTATCTTTAACAAAGCGCAAGATTCTCAGAGAGTTTGCGTTGTAGCCTTTAGTCCATTGTATCATAAATATAGAATAAAGCCATATTCTAACTTATTTGCAAGTCATTGTGCTACAAATCTGTTAAATGTTTCTTGATAAGGTTTTAACTGTATTTTTTCAGTGAAGGAATTAAAACACTAAGTTATAAGATTTTTTAGCCTCAATATCCACTAGGTCATTGCAAAATACTCCTACATGACAAGGAATCCATTCAAAGATTAAATGTAATATTTTTAACTGTGGAATTATACAATAAAAATTACCTAAAAGTATTTGATATTAAACTTAAAAATTTAACTTTTAAGAGCATGAAGTGTTGAATGGGAATCAACAAAATTAGTGGCTTGGACTTGTTTGAAATCCTATAACTAATTAAAACTAATAACAAATTGAAACATAATTTGGCAATTTGTATCCTTTCTTAATATTAAGTTCAGGGATTATTTTTGTACAAATGCACAACCACAAGTGTTATAAATGGATCGTTCGATCCGTCAGTATAAATCTTTAAAATTCACTTTACTGTAAATCAATCCATATATTAGTTTTACTTTTAATTAATTAAGCTTAATCTTATATACAATAGAATCGTGCAACTGGTCATAAATCAATCGATTATGTGCTTGTCTAAGGGGAAATGGAATAAACATGATGTTGAGTAGTTGAAATACTATGCACTGAAAAAAAAAGTACGGTTCATACCAGGGACGGTCTTTTTCTTACTATCATGAATTGTAAGAAACCCATAAACAACTGTGGAAACCCTATAAAGTACTATTCTTGATTTGTAAAGTTCTACATAGTGGTTAATAGACATTAATTTGATTGTGAATAACTGTCTAGCACTATAAGAGTATATCACAGTATTTACAAGTAGTGTTAATAGCTGTCCCCGCTTGTGGAAGTACATTACTGTCATGACTGTGATTTACTGTCCCCGATTGTGACCGTATTTATTTATTAATTTATACAGGTAAAGAAAGATGTTTGTAAAATTTACATTACTGACATGCACTGTAATGAAATGCTTCAGTCGAGTTTAGACCATTACAATTCTTAGGTTTTTGTCATACAATGTCGCAGAAGATGTTCAGTCATACAGTTGAATGCATGGTTCTCCTCCATACATTATTTTTTTTTTATTAAAAAAAAACTCTAAAGTACCAATCATTTTATCTTTTTTTTCAAAAAGAGTATAATATGGCGCTGATTCTTTTATCAAATTTAATTAAGAAATACAAAAGATTAGTGATTTCAGAAAAGTTTTCCAAACTTTTAAAGTAAATTTTTTTTTCTGAAATCACTAATCAGAGAGAACAAAGATTGTGTCAAAAATATGCTAAAATTGAGAATGATTTTGTAAAGAAACAATAAGTACATGGAAAATGACGTAATCAAGATGTGGAAATTTTGGACAGACAATATTTTTGTCGTATGTGGAGGTCGCGTTTTTCAACAGAACAATCGGGATTCCAATTTGAACTAGCTGCGCGCCACTATTAGCTGATCGCTTTCTTTTCTTGTATAAAGTTTTTACAAGGGCTAACACAGAAAAAAAACCAAAAATATTTAGCCCAGTCCTTCAATTTCAGGTTCCACTATACTATTATGTTACTATTTCTTAATAATCCAAAATTCAAGGAATATTTACAACAGATCTATCCAAATTAGCTTGAAATTTTAGAGATTACTGATACACCTACTTTAGCTTCGTACTAAATCTTTTGATATTCATTGACGGAGATGGACGTTTGAAATCTAAGCTATGTGACAAACGTGATAATTTAAACTTCATAATTGTGAGCTTCCTCTTTCTGAGCAGCAATATGTCTACCTCTCCAGCCTATGGAGTGTACATTTCACAGTTGATTCGTTTCTGTCGATCATGAAGTTCATACAGCGGTTTTTTGAAAAGAGCAAAAACACTGTTCCAAAAACTGCTAAGTCAGGGATTTGTGCAACCTTTGTTACTTTCATTCCTTCAGAAATTTTATGGCCATCACCATGACATCATTGAAAGATAAGACGCGTCTGCGTCCCAAATGAAACTGCTAGATTTCACGTCTTCACGGATTTGACATAACCGGTCTTGAGGCGACCCTGAATTGACTCAGTGATAGTGTGACGGGTGCCGCTAGCGGAGCCGGGCATACTTACCCTTCCGTAGCACCTGATGTCACTCCAGTTTTAATGGGAGTTCACACTATGACTGCCTTAGTTCTTAATGTCGTCTTTTAATTTCCGTGCATTGTGGCTGTCTCACGTCCTTGTTTTGTATTTGTTTTTCTTTGTTACCGTTCTTGGCGTGTCTTTGGATTTTTGCGATGATCACTTCCATTGTTACTTCGGTATTCTACTGCCGTTTTTTCTTTTTATACTGTAAAATCAATGCAATTTACTGAACAATTTTTGAAATAATAGTAAATGTTCATTTAGAATTTAGAGATATTTCATCTGATAATAAACTTTACTACAGTTAACTCCAGACATAACCCTTTTATCGACTGTACGTACCTTTATAAAACAATGAATATAATTAAAAATAAATGTTTAACTCTGTGTTTTATACTTTTATGTTACATATTTTCAGAGACTTTTCTTTAATTTTGTGTTGTATTTGCTTGATTCAATATGGATAAAAATTGCAAGTAAATAAATAAGTAAAGAATTTGGTAGCATACACTTTCGACCAAGTGCGAATCGACAAGATCATTATGATAGTCAACACAATATATGCTATTGCTGAAAAAGTCATTATTACTGTTGTAAACATTATTGATTTTTTAACAGTAATAGTTCCTTTATCGGAATCGCATCTATTGTTTAGACTCTAAAAATGATTCCATCGATTCGCACTTGGTCGATAGTGGCATAAAAGACCATTTATAAAAATAGACCAAAATAACAGAAACCAGCAGCGGAATCGGCACAGTAATCAACACAAAGTAAGAAATTCTATTATAAGTAATTTGTCCAAATATTTGAAAATTGTTTACAGGTTTTCCTGTGTATCAACACCATATTGCGCCTATTTCCTAATCAATTCGATGAAGGATGTTTTGTGTTTTTGTCGCAAAAATTGAAATGGGTGTGTCGCTCACATGAGATTTGCTGTTAAAGTCGTCCAAAAGACCCGTCCATTAAACAGCCTAAATATTGTCAAATGCAGGGTAACTGAACACATGTTTTAAATACAACATTTTAATCATGAATTAAAAAAATGAAAGAAATTTGAAAAAATTAGAATTTACACAGTCGATCTCAATAATTTTCTGAAATAAGTGAAATGAAAATGAAATATATATATACGTCTGAAAATCAGCCCAACATTGTTAGATCTGCACATTGGTGGTTCCATCTCCGGGATTCGAACCATCACTGTTGTGATATCTTTGGCAACATCGCCTGCACTACGTCCAGCGCCCTAGACCACGCGGCTACCTAGGCTATATATATATATATATATATATATATATATATATATAAGCATTGTATATACTGTATTGTAACATTATATTTTTCCCTCTCTAGTTCAAAATATTAACATCTTTATTAAATAATGAATATTGGTGAACATAGGGAAATTATAAAGCGGGACTGTATCGTCTTTAACTAAGTAATTTGCCCGCAGCCACTTCATGGTTGTATATTTCATGCAATATTCATATAACTTATGTTCTAATTCACTATGTTTAAACGAACATAAAGAATTTACTTGCGAAACTCGCTGTTATTTGCATATACAATAGCTGAAAGATTGCATCAGAAGTATTACATTTGTTATAAATGAATAAAGACATATTAGATTTTTTCAGGCACGGTGACCATTTTTTTTTTCAGGCACGGTGACCATTTCTATTTCAATAAATCAATATATAATACATTCAATTTATCTGACGCAGCCGTCAATGTTCATATGGCAGTCCATATACACATTTTAACAGGTAACTATGCAAATCTAAAAAATACAAAACATACAAAAATGAGTATTATAAACATCTAGATAACTTAAACAAAAATTTATTTTACACTGAGTAATCGAGTGGTCACCGCCCTAAACTTCGATATATGAAAAATCGTGCTCGACACTTTATATACCTCATCAATATTCAAAAAACCGGTTCCACTATTGTTATACAATAGATAAAAATACGTAATCAAATTACTACGCGTATTGCAAGTACATGTAAATATATTTATGTTATAATTCACTATGTTCAAACGAACATAAATAATTTGCTTGCGAAACTTGCTGTTATTTGCATATACAATAGCTGAAAGATTGCATCAGAAGTATTATATTTGTTACAAATGAATTAAGTCATATGAGATTTTTTCAGGCACGGTGACCATTTCGACGCACAAAGAAAGCTAAGTAGTTACAGGCCTAAATTCTTAGATACTGATAAGCGTTTAACAAGATCGTCAGCTACATATCCGTCTTTTGCTAAATTTGATTTCCAGCGCCCATGTGCTTTGAATAACCTATCAGAAATACCACGATTAGCTGCTGCAGTGTCGCCGCCTGATCTAAAACTTTATAAACCGAAGTTAGCAACTTTTAAGCCTAGAGCTGAAAATGCCTCTCTAATGAGCTCTCTGGCTCTTGTATAGGACAACTTATCGTTTTTCGTTCTTAAAACAAAAGAATCGGTTTTCTTCAAATATGACAAAGACCTAAATATACACATTTCAGAATTGGCCCCAATATCTGCTACTGAAAGATAATTTTCCAAAAGTTTTACTGGACAATATGGTGTGCTGAGCCTGGATATCACTACATTATTACCTAATCTGTAACAAATTGTTTTACTTTTATGAATAAAAATATCAACATGAGAATCATAAAAAGTAATTTGTTTTGCCTAAATATTGACTAACTCATTGAACCTCAAAAAACCAGTGTACATTCAAACGCACATTGTTAGTAGTCTTAAATCTTTAAGTGAGTTTAAATTGTTATATTTATTGAACAATTTTTTCAAAACCTCAAAATTAACTGGTTCTTTTTTCTTTATAGGACGAGACAAAACTCTTTTTGCACCTTCTACAATGTTTGTATAATGTCTGATTCGCAAGGGTCTGGTAAACCAGCTACACGATGAGCCCATTTGATGCTATAAAAAGCAGTTTCTACTGTGCTATGATGATGTGAATGGTCTATCAAATGTTGCAAATAAAGTCCAACATACAATTCTTTGCACGGAAGAACGGAATCTATTTCGTTGTACTTTTCAGTCCATTTTATAAAACGTTTAAAACCGCCACAATATTTGGAGACTGTTGTATTTGCTCTCGAATCTAACACAGTAGCGTTCATATTTTTGTACAGAAGTTTGAGCTCTGGATGGTTTATTGTGTTCAACTGGGACCAAAATCCAGTAGTGAAAACGCTCTAAAAACAGTTTATATGAAAAATATAAATACGCAAGTCGGAGGATAACATAATTTAAGAGTAAATAAATACATATAATAACATAAAAGATAGAATATTCTTACCTTGATTATTCCAAATTATGTTATAGGTCAAGTGACCCAAGTAAGCTAACAGTCCAGTGACCCGCTATGTACAAATTCCAGTGAAACCAGCTTTCACAGGCCTCTCGCCCGCCAATAAAATGTCCAGTGACGTAAAGCTGTGACTTCTCTATAAAATAAAATGTTATGAATTAAAAACTTGTAGCGTTTAATTTTATTGCTAAAACATTTCCTTTGAAATCCCCTCTAGCAAATTATGAGTAAGAATTGTTGCCAGCTACAAAAAGTCTATCCGCCTTTGAAAACTCAAGTACCACAATCACATACTCTTTATAACATAAATCACTTTCAAACAACATTGGCCAAAACGGCGAAGATTGCCAGTTAGGTACGACCAAAGTTCCCAAAGCTTTGCAGTTAATCATGTGATTGATAACTCTGCAAACTGCTGAAACTGGTGGTACTAACCGATTGTTTTCATTAGACCAATTGCAAGTGAAAGCGTCAATGCATGAAGACCCTGGATTCCAAAATAAAGAATTAAATTTTAACACCTTAGTATTGTCCATGTTGGCGAACCTATCGACTGTGAAAGGCCCCATAAAGTGTTTAAAAACTAAAAAAAATTCATCAGAAATCCGCCAATCATCTATATCAATAAATTTGCTGAGCATGTCTGCTTGTTCATTATACTCGCGTGGTATCCACTTGACATAAATACTAATATCGTTTGCACTACAGCAAGTAAATATAGATAAAACAAATAATTGTAATTCTTTTACCTTGCTACCTTTGTGTACGATGTGTACAGCGTTATGATTATCTGTATAGAAACTGCAGAATGTTTTAATATGTGTGCAAAACTGCGTAAGACCAACTCGATTGCCTTGACTTCTCTCAAAGTGGAGCTTTTTGATTTTTCATCCTGTGACCAAGACTTGTGCATAACATGAGGAAAATTCTCTATAAAGCCTGCAGCGGCGACTTCACTAGCGTCAGTAAAAATAAAATAATCTGATTCTTTTTCTAGCAAAGAGACTGGATTTAAATAGAAAATATTTTTTTTTTCAGAATAAAATGTCTCTGATACAAAAACTGGACTGGTTTAAATTGACAAACTGACCCCAATGATCAATAGAATTAACAGTAAATAAACCTCATTATTTGTGTAATATCCCCTAAAGCAGGGGAAAAAGAAATTATTTTACCAGCTAATCGTGCTGACAATCTAACCTTTACATTTGTTGACCTGAAAAGAATTGCATCTATCAAATCTAACAAATCGAAAAATGTTCTTTCTGGTATATTCAGTACACAAGTATGCAAATCCCACGTAAAACCTAACCACTCTATCTTCTGTGATGGTTTCCAAAAACACTTGTCTTTGTTGGGAGCAAATCCCGACATAATTATATCAGATTTAACTATCTTAGATTGGAAATCACAAGTCGTCTCAGAATCCGCTAAACCGAAACCATCGTCTAAATAAACTACGACTTTAAAACCTTTAATACGCCAGTGCTTAACTAAAGGTCTTACCACTTTTGTAAAAATATAACCGCTAGAACTTAATCCGAAATACAGAACTGTAAAAACGAAAAATTTAGTTACACCCTGAAATGACAAGGAAAAACCTAGATATTTTTGATGCTCTGGAAAAATGTCGATATGGTGATATCCGGACTTTTTATCGAAATTATAGCCGTAACAATTTTTTACTAAATATTGTTTAGCAGTTTTCCAGTCCTCGAACTTGATTCGATTCTCAACAACCTGTTTGTTAACGTGCCTTAAGTCTAAAATCAACCTGTGTTTTCCTTTAGAATTGACCGAAACGGTCAGTGGGTTGACGACAAGCGGTCTACTCGATACTTCATTAATCAAACCTCCTTGCAATAAATCTGAAATTGCTTTCTAAGCGAACTCACCGTGATCTAAAGCCGATTTATTATTTTTAAAAAAATATACTCTGAGGTTCTTGCTTGAATTGAATTTTATACCCTTCAGATAAAACATTTATGATAAACTGTGGAGCAACAATTTGTTTCCAAAAAGATATAGAATTTTTTAAGTCTGGATTTAACATTAATATCTGAACTACCACACTTGTACTCATAAAAAGAATCAAAATTGTCATAATTTTGTACCTTAAGAAAATCTGTATGAGTCCCTTTATGAAGAAATTCCTCTGGTAGATCCAGGCCTTTTTGTTCCTCTCCTGCAATCTCGAGCCCAATGTCCTGTGGCCCCATAGTTGAAGCAGATATCTGTTGCCTTGGCTCTAATCTGTTTGTTCTGGCCGCTTGCGGCAAGGATAGCAGGCGAAAATTGGAATTATCAGAAACTTGTGAGCCACTTGAGAGCTTGAACCAGCTGCTTCGGCTTGTTGTTTACGGCTCGTACGTTTTTCGTTCTTCTCGGCCTTAATTTTCTTGACTGCTCTGTTGGATTTTCTTATCATCTTCGGAATCACTTGCTACTTCGTCCGAAAGGTATTCAGTGACGGTCCTCCAGCCTCCGTCGGACTTGTCAGCGATGCGGTTTAGTTTGTTGCGTTTCTTCAGTAGAGCTGACGAATCTTCAAGAATACTGACGGTCTTTTTTGTGCGGTTTTTCTCAATACAAGAATTAGCTGCTTGAATGTTGTCCTGGATATCGTTGTTAAGTTCGTATTGAACTTGGTTGCCTTTAAATTTAAATGTGTTTTCTGACTTTTTTACGCGTTTAACAAGACTGTCGGTTGTATCAGCCCAATTTTTCCCAATATTAGAAAGTTTGTTATATATATAAGACGTCAGAAGCGAGAATAAATCTGCGTCTGAGACTTCATGTGACTGAATACCTGTTAAATCTGGCGATATTTTCCTTTTGCCAGAAATATTTGGATATCCTGTAGATTTTTCTGCTAAATCTAAACTGCAGAATGGCTGTGCAAGATGTTTTTCGGCGTCCTGAATGACATCAGTATCAGAGTCGGACATGATAAATTTTACACTTAAGTAATCGAGTGGTCACCGCCCTAAACTTCGATTACTGAAAAATCGTGCTCGACTTTTTATATACCTCATCAATATTCAAAACCCCGGTTTTACTATTGTTATATAAAAGATAAAAATACGTAATCAAGTTACTACGCGTATTGCAAGTATATTATAGAGTCTATTCCATATCCCTTTAAATTTACAGTAACTTCGGTATTTAGTTATTTGTTACCACTGGGTCGATGCCACTGATGGTGGACTGTTAGTCCCCGAGGGTATTCACCAGCCCAGTAGTCAGTACTTCGGTGCTGACCCGAAAGCCGATTGTATTTCGAACCTGGCAATATCGAAAATTTTGTAAGTTTTGTTGAAAACTAAGGAGTATCTCCCTCATGCAAAGCTCTGTCCTTAGCTGAATTTGGCTTTACTTTTGGATCATATTGGGCATTTGTTCTCTATCAGTTTTTTAAAACAAATATTTGATTTTATGGTCTTCCAAACTTTTAGATTTTATCTGCACTGAAGAGACATAAGTTGTCGAAATGCGCATATGCAGAATTTAAATTTACAGTAACTTCGGTATTTAGTTATTTGTTTATTCTAAACGGAATGGGTAAAAAAATGATTTTATTTCAGTAATACTTGATTTGCTTTGACTTTTGTAAAATTTCATACCAAATTTTGACTATTGTCTCGATTTTTTTATGATAAATCATACAGACTTTTATCTCAAAATTTCGACAATTTAAAAAAATGACATTGATTATTATATAATTATATAAATAAATAAATTTGATAAATGTGTTTATATTTTAGAGTAAATTTAAAAATCAACCAATACATTTATTTCAAATTTACTTATTATTTTAAATAACTCGAACGCCCAGAAAGGGAAATAATTTGAAAGGTATCGAAACATGCATTAGTATTATAACATTTCGAAACTTCAGATTACCGGTCCATTCCTTATTTCATCGTTTGTCATGAGGTCTTTTCAGGTACATATCCCAGGAACAAGCAGTTATTTACTCCTCCAGAAATCTCTTATACAATTAATTTTATTTGATGAGTAGCGATATAGATGACTGACAAACAACAGAAACGACCTCTGATGGTATGATTTCACTTTTAAAACTATATTTTCAATTAATACAATATTAATGTTCTGTTTGTTGTTATTCATCCTATTACATTTGTTTAAAAGGTTGTTGAAGTCGAGGAGTGACTTGCTACACATTGGTGCATGTATACGGTGGTGTACGGACAATTCAAGGCAGTGCTTAATTTAAAAAATGTATCATTAAAGACTTTTTCCGGGAAGTCGGATCAGCCATTTTATTCAGTGGTATTCAGGATTAAGGTATAAAGTCTCCTTTTCAGTTAAAATGTAAAACTTCTGGAATTTTATCGGAGAATAATATAACACGCGCTATGGACTCAAACCTTTATTGAACATGTGACTCCGGGCTCCAGTTCATTGGGCAATGGGCCCCTCTCGTGGGGCTTCGGGCTCCATTCACTAAGATACGGGTTCCACGTGCAAGGGTTCCGGTCTCTCAGACAGTTATGGAGCCCGTGTTATTACCCAAATTTTACGTTAAATCCCACGACTTAAACGTTTGTTGATTCTCAAAAACGTTGTCCGCAGATAACTGTTTCATTTTTGCATACAAATCTACCTTTAGTTGCACGGATTTTTGCTTTTGACAATTCTATTGGGTAATTTTGTTATTACCCCTATTTGCAAGTATCATGTATAAATGAATGAGATATTAGCGGAAAACAATATTATATAATAGCAAATGGCGGCTCATTTGAACAGGTTGCATTTATGTCCCAGAAAACATCCAAAATATTTAAAAGCTTTGTTCTATAAACATGCTAAAGTTGATAATAATAGAATGTATTAAAGGTATCTTTGCAAATGTAAAACTATAAATAATTTGCAGATATTTTTTCATTAAAACAAACAATCCAGTAAGTCTGGTTTTTAACATAAAATTCCATAGGTTTAACAATGCACTGAAAAGGGTAACTTTAATCTTAAGCCCGAACGGGAACCGGGAATTACATCATCATTTTTATATAGTATAATTTAGTCAGAGACATTATTTAGAACTCATTTTAGTTATAATCAGAGATTTTGAGTATATTAGAAATTCCAGTATTTAAAAGTATACAACAGTCGGTTCATTTACAGGCTAATATTCTTAAATTTTCCCTAAAACGGAGGACATGTACAGTAAATTTAAAAACATCTAACACAAATTTTACGACTAACAGCAAACGGTGTTTTTCATTTCCATTTAAAAGTAAACACAAAGTAAAATTCATCGGATCAGAAAACACCAAATGGTTCAAAAACAGTTCACAACTGACTAATTTCACCTAAAGAATTTAACAATCAGCTGAAAATGCGCAAAACCCATTAGCAGAAAATGTCTCCCCCATTTATTTAATAAAAGTACCCAATTTTATAATAAAGAAACAAATTAAAAAGATAAGAATACAGGATTACTCCCCTTTATTCTAATCACACACCGCACCAAATTCATGCTTTAACTCTGTATTTTTGCGGTGGTATTCCGAATGACATTATTAACGCGGGTATCGTCTTCAGTAATATAATCGTCACAGTTGGACCATACGTATTCCATACAGTATATTGAATAGTAACAACCCCGTACCCCCGCCGGAGTTACAGTCTGAATCCTGCATGAAATTGAAATGATTTTTTTTAATTTAGGCCTTTTCAAAAATTCGTTTGGTCCGATCTTCGGTTTTAGCACTTAAATACAATGAAACAGTTCCGGTTATCCAACACGGCAATTGTTGTTCATCCTGAACACAGTTCATAATACTGTCATATTTAGATTACTAGATCATTGTTTACTTTGACATTGTTTGACACTGCACTAATTTTGATAGAATTAAATTGTATTCGGGGTTTAAGCTTTGTATTTTTAGTCAACCGTCAGAGTGATAACCGGAAGCGAATAGTGTTTATAACTCCATTTGATGGGAGAGTTCAAATCCAAGAAAGATAACAACGCTTTATGAAAAGGGCTATTTAGGACTTCATATCCGCAGTTTTCCTCTGGATCAGCCAAGGAATTACCTGGATTTGTGGCCACAAATAATGACATTCCACCTGTCATGAAATAAAGGAACAACCAAGCAAAATAAATAAATGACTGAAAAAAAAACGCTCCGCTGCTTCATGTTATACTGTAATTATTATTGTATCTCGGATGTACCACTATTTCTACACCGTTTTAAAACAAACATTTTATTCTGCTGTTGGTATAATTCAATAGAATTATACCATTTTATTTAGATCTTATTTGACACGTGAAGCAGCTACAGACACTCACTACTAAAATAACGCATTCATCGCAAATTTATACAGACGTCTATGGAGATATATCGCGTACATCATCTCTTAAACTTTCAACAAAATATTTCTTTTGGATGTAAGTGATCAATGTGTGATATATACAACCATGCAGTGCTTTTGGGTGGATCGCGAGGGCAATCAAGGTTTGAGACCAACGAATATACGGAACAAACTTTCTTTCATATTGTACTATCACATGCCTCCAATTTAATACATTTACAAAGGTCTTGGTTCTCATTGTCGTTTTTCTTGTTTTGAATTTAGATTGAAACAGATTCAACATGTGTTGCTTCAATGAAATATTTTAGCTGCGATCGATGTTGCTCAACATTTTTGTCAAGAATACCGCTTAAATGCACGCTAGGTTCCTTCTTGATCTCGCTTGAGGGGGTGAATATTGTTCACCTCTTGTTGAAGACCCTCATGCGACATCAAGATGTAGACAGGCATAAAAGCCCTGTTCTTGATAAACAGGAGTTTTCTATGTATCGTGTGCGTTTTTGTCACGTGTACATTCTGTGCATCCCCCACTTCCCATCTAGACCGTTTTTTTTCCTATGTCCCCTCTTCAAAATAAAACATGTTAACATGAACATAACCTGCACGCAAAGACAGAATGGGGCCACTTTTATAGTAAACCACTTAAAATTCTTATATTTTCGTTTCTTTAAATTCAACTTTTTAGTTCCTTAATATTCTATACAATGATGAAATATACAAAACGTTGGTATGAAATAAAAGCTGAATTCATAATCTTTACAATGAATATAAGTTTGGGCATTTTACGCCTTTTGTATGGTCTGGGGATACAAAAAATATATCCCCTCCCCTGCAAAAATGATGAAAATGAAGAATTTTTGGCTTTTAATTCCTTTAAGAATTACATCTTTGGTAGTTTACTGTACTTTTTGTACCTAACTTATCACTTCTGACACAAGGTTGAAAAATTATTGCATTAAAGTCTAAAGATTTTTATTTTTTTACGTCAATAAATTTTTGAAAAATGGGAATTTTCGGGATTTTCAATATTTTCAATATTTCGACTTTTCAATGTAAGGATCATAAAAATCTGAATATATATAATATTGATTGCCTATGCAAAATTGTTTTATGATGCGTTAGCAGCAAGGTGAGTCCAAAATATTTTGTTTCAATCGTCTGTTTACAAATGTCGAAATAAGCACCCCTCCACCCTTAAAATTAAGGAAAAATTCTAAATATCTATACTTTTAATGCTTAAATATAATGTTGCATTAAAGTATGGGTTTAGATTTTACTATATCTGACATGCAGAAGACCTATTTAGTTGAATTTAACTGTAAAAGTAATCTTTATTTGGCTTTTGCATCCATTAAAAGTGTACAAAATGGGAAATTTCAGTTTTCTAGAATTTCCCCTGACTTTTTGTTTAGGTATAGATTTCTTATAGAATTTTTATATAACCTTAAAATATGGATGCAACATCGTCTTATCATGCATGAACTTTAATTGGAACAGATTTTTTAACGTTTGGGACAATTTGCGGACTTAAGGAGTGCAAAATTTTTACTCCTTTTTGTAGGCCATGAGCTTAAATCACTTTCCGTGCACACATCAACCACCCCTCCCCCCGCCACACACACTTTTATGATCAAGACCGATTTTATTTAGTCTTTATATATCCGCTTTTCAAAATAGAACATGTTAACACGAATATAACCTGATCGCATAGACAGTATAGGGCTACTTTTATAGTACATCAAGCAAAAATCGGACTTTCGGTTTTAACCCAAAGGACAAGATTCAGAAACTACCCTTTTCGGCCCTGTAATAAACGAAAAAAATAAATATGATTAAAACTATGTAATGTCTACTAGAATTTGTCGAAACACGTCCCAGCTTCAAAAACGGGGATTATCATTTTCTTTATATAGTGTTGAGTAGCTCAATAATGTCCAAACCAAAGACAGGTTTCGTCGAATTATCAGTTTCCGGTAATTTTGCGTACTTGTTTTTACAAAATAAACATACGCGAACATCCTCGCCAGAAAATGTTTTCACTGATATATGTTTGAAATCACTCCTTAATGTTGTTAATGTAAAGATCGTAAAAATCTGAATATATATATATTTTGATTGCCTATGCAAAATTGTTTTATGATGCGTTAGCAACAAGTTAAGTCCAAAATATTTTGTTTCAATCGTCTGTTTACAAATGTCGAAATAAGCACCCCTCCACCCTTAAAATCAAGGAAAAATTCTAAATATCTATACTTTTAATGCTTAAATATAATGTTTCATTTAAGTATGGGTTTAGATTTTACTATATCTGACATGCAGAAGACCTATTTAGTTGCATTTAACTGCAAAAGTGATCTTTATTTGGCTTTTGCATTAATTAAAGTGTACAAAATGGGAAATTTCAGGTTTCTAGAATTTCCCCTGATTTATTGTTAAGGTATAGATTTCTTATAGAATTTTTATATAACCTTAAAATATGGATGCAACATCGTCTTAGCATGCCTGGACTTTAATTGGAACAGATTTTTTAACGTTTTGGACAATTTGCGGACTTAAGGAATGCAAAATTTTTACTCCTTCTTATAGGCCATGGGCTTAAATAACTTTCCGTGCACACCCCCCAACCAACCCCGCCACACACACATTTATGATCCAGACCGATTTTATTTAGTCCTTATATATCCGCTTTTCAAAATAGAACATGTAAACACGAATATAACCTGATCGCATAGACAGTATAGGGCTACTTTTATAGTACATCAAGCAAAAATCGGACTTTCGGTTTTAACCCATAGGACAAGATTCAGAAACTACCCTTTTCGGCCCTGTAATAAACGAAAACAAAATATGATTAAAACTATGTAATGTCTATTAGAATTGGTCGACACACGTACCAGCTTCAAAACGGGGATTATCGTTTTCTTTATATAGCGCTGAGTAGCTCAATAATGTCCAAACAAAAGACGGGTTTCGTCGAATTATCAGTTTCCGGTAATTTTGCGTACTTGTTTTTACAAAATAAACATACGCACACATCCTCGCCAGAAAATGTTTTCACTGATATATGCTTGAAATCAACCCTTAATGTTGTTTCAAGATAAATTTCGTCTGGCGAAGGGATGCAATAGAAAACGTGCTGAAAGGGCAGACGGTCCAATATCTTCAATTTTACACAAAATAAGTGAAAAAATATTATATCAAATATTATATAAGAGACCTTGCTAGTGAGAAAATTCTGATGTTCAACATTTTAAATCAATATAATAATTTACAATCATTGTTTCACAGAATAATGCAAAAATGTTTAACTATCCGTGTCATTTAGATCCGTCACCGGGTTTTAACTTGGTGATTACATGCTTACCAACCTTGTTTTGCCAGCGCGAAAATGAAAATTACGTTCATTTACTTGATCTGGTCATACCTATTTATATATGCAATGTATAGTCTTTTGACACTACCCCTAAGCCAAATGTATATGTTTCGACAAGACCCACAAATATTGCTTAGACATAGACTAGACTTTTCAGTTTATGCAAAAAAAAAAAACCCCAAAAAACATTTTTCATACTGAGAGTGTTATTCGGTTTCATTTGTTAGATTATTCACACGCGATTCATTCGTTTTGACAGCCCTCGTTGCCCTGTAATTGTTTGTAGATGTATTATTTTTTCACTAAAGGAATGTATTTTTTGCTCAAGAGTTGCTGTTCTTGAGACAATAGATTAAAGATTTTGATGTCATCAGCTTCTCAAATAGGTATTGATTTCTTGTCCATGTTTCTGTTGTTTTAAATAAATCTCATCACTTGATCTAGTTTTAATTGCTTATTTATCAGTTGTGATACAATGTTGGAAAATGAGACCATCAAAGTCAATAAAATTTTGATTTTCGCGGTATAAAGTTTTTGAATATAATATGTTAGCAATAAATTGGGTGAAACAACTTTAGTTTCAGATTTATCGAGGGTTCACAAATGCCAAACTTAGCACCCCTTCCCCTAAAAAAATTAAGGGAAAATTTAATATATTCAGGCTCTAATTGATAAGAACATAATATCTAATGCAAATTATTGTCAGTTTTTAACTAAAGCTGGCATGCAGAAAACCATTTAAAAATTTTAAGAGGTCTCTCTTTGATCTTTCTGCTGGAAATTTTATGCAAAGTGGGAAGTTTCCGTTTTTCATAATTTTTGCCTTTTTTACTTTGAGATGTAAATACTTCACGAATTTGATGTGTAACTTGAAAAGGTTCATTAAATATCGTTTCGTTATATCTACGCTTTTAGATAGTATGCTTTTGACATTTTAGACTCACGACATTCTCATAAATTGCAAACATATTACCTTTCCCACAAATATTCAACACAATTTATATCATTTTATTTAGCCTGAAAAGCTTAAACACTGTATAAAGGTCCAACGACATCATTTTCAAACACCAAAATACATAGAAACTCCCATGTATGACAAATTAGATCATGCCAATAGGTAATGTGCAGTTATTCAACAATTCAACTTTGAATCTGGTAAAATTCCGAAATGCTGGAAATTCCCCTTTTCAAGAAAATCGCCCAAAATATTCAATTTAACCATATTTTGGCGTTAAAATTACATATAACGATATATCAAATGCATCTTTTGCAAAGAAAGTAAGGCATTAATATGTTCTGTACATATATATATATGTAAACACAGGCATATTTTGGGGATTTTTAAGTTAAATTTTGTTAGGTAGGGGTAGGATTTTCGGTATTTAGAGTCACATTGAACACTCCTTGTTTTTCTAAACAGTTTTAAGATAACTTATGTATCGGTTAGAACAATAAATTGGCATATATGCGGATAAATCTTCAACATATTCCCAACATATTTCGATTTAAAAGTGATTTTTGGACAAATCTGAAATGCTGAAAACTCCCATTTTTCATCAATGTTGGACAAAATATTGAGTTAAAGCTGACAAGTTGGATCTAAGATACCAAATTATGATAGAAGTCAATGTAACAATGTAAATGCAACGCAAATTTTGTGCGTTTTGGTTATGTTTATTCCAACATAGACAAAAATTGACAATTGAAGGGAAATTTGTTGGGGTAGGGATAAGATTTTCGGTATTTAGAGTCTCATTATAATCTCTTCGTTTTTCTAAACAATGTTTTAAGACAACTAATGTATTGCTTAGAACAATTCTGCTGAAATATTCTTTAGATTTGACATATATTGCGATTTAACAGTGAACTTTGGACAATTCTGAAACGTTAAAAATTCCCATTTTTCAGTAATTTTGGGCAAAATATTGAGTTTTAGTCGATAAATGGCTGTTTAAATACCAAATCATAATTGCATTCACGCAACACTGTAATATACAAGACACATTCTGCTGGTTCTGGCTATTTTTATGCGAACATGGAAAAAATTGACAATTTTAGGGAAAATTTGTTGTGAAAGGGGTAAGATTTTCGGTATTCAGATTCACATTTAACACTCTTCGTTTTTCTAAACAGTGTTTTAGAACAATTTATGTATCGCTTAGAACATTAAATTGGCATATCTGCAGATATAACATCCAGATTTAGCATAGATATCGATTTAACAGTGAACATTTGACAAATCTGAAATGTTGAAAATTCCCATTTTTTTTTATCAATTTTCGGCCAAATGTTGAGTTTAAGTCAACAAAAGGCTGTTAAGATAGGTAAAAATGATAAAATTCATGCAACACTGGCACATACAATACACATTTTGCGTGTTCTGATTATTTTTATGCGATTATAGACAGAAATTGACAATTTAAGAGTAAATTTGTTGGGGTAGGGGTACGTTTTAATGATGTATGATGTTTATATTACTTAACAATGGCCATTATTTGTTATAGTTGTAAAGCAAATAAAATAAGCTTTCATTTGATACCTACTTTAAATGATATTTGTTTACTGAAAATTAATATTAAGCAAAAGAAAGACTTAGTTAAAAACGAAAATATTGAAAGATCCATTAATTTTGTCCATTTGGAAATAAAACTTTGGTCATCAAAAATATGTTAATGTTAACAGGTTTTATATTCAAGAAAATAGATTGAAAAACTAAAAACAATTTTCAGAATTGGGAATTGAGATGCACTTTGGGTTCTATATACCATTAAACTTGCGAAATATCAATGAAAATATCAATTTTTTGTCCATATTTCATAGGGGTAGGGTTACGTTTTACGGCGCTATGGAATGTACTGGGCATAGAAAGTATAAAAATTTGGGTTCTTAGTAAAGCTCATACAATAAAAATCGTGTGATACATCGTTTTTATAACTGGAAAGCATCTGGGCAACATTTTGAAGCAACTGAAAGAAAAACTTGAAAGAAAAGAAATTTCCCAAAATTTCGGCGGGCGGGGCTTAAAATGGGCCCTGTTCCAACAGTGCGTGCAGGTTAAGCTCGTATTAACATGTTTTTTTTTGAAAAGGGGATGTAAGC